>OY804524.1:21453980-21490474 GCA_963680855.1 Lepeophtheirus nordmannii | reverse complement strand
GTGGAGTTGGAGGCGGTCGAGGAGTTGGAGGCGGTCGTGGAGTTGGAGGCGGTCGTGGAGTTGGAGGCGGTCGTGGAACCGGAGGAGGTGGCGGCTGCAGAACTGTCAATGAACAACAATGCTCCACAGTGAATGAACAGAAATGTCAAACCGTGAATGAGCAACAATGTAACACTGTGAATGAACAGCAATGTAACACAGTGAATGAACAGCAATGCTCCACAGTCAATGAACAAAAATGTCGTACAGTGAGCGAACAGAAATGCAGTACTACGACCGAGCAAGAATGTAATACTGTCACAGATACTGTCAATGAACAACAGTGTAACACAGTCAATGAAGAGCAATGCCAAACTGTCAATGAACAACAATGTAACACTGTCAATGAGCAAAAGTGTGACACCGTCACTGATACTGTCAATGAACAGAAATGTAACACCGTTAATGAACAAAAGTGTGAGACCGTCACTGATACTGTCAATGAACAGAAATGTAACACCGTTAATGAACAAAAGTGTGACACCGTCACTGATACTGTCAATGAACAAAAATGTAACACTGTTAATGAACAACAATGCCAAACTGTCACTGATACAGTCAATGAGCAACAATGTAACACCGTGAATGAACAGAAATGCCAAACTGTCACTGATACTGTCAATGAAGAAAAATGCTCCACAGTCAATGAGCAACAATGTTCCACTGTCAATGAGCAACAATGCAACACCGTCAACGAACAGCAATGTAACACTGTCAATGAACAAAAGTGTGAAACCGTCACAGACACTGTCAACGAAGAGAAATGCTCCACTGTCAATGAGCAGCAATGCAACACTGTCAATGAACAACAATGTAAAACTGTTAATGAACAAAAATGCCAAACTGTCACCGATACTGTCAATGAGCAACAATGTAACACTGTCAATGAACAGCAATGCCAAACTGTTACAGACACTGTCAATGAACAACAATGTAACACTGTTAATGAACAAAAGTGTGAGACTCAGTATATGATCAAGTACGAAAACGAATGCTCCACAGTCAATGAGCAAGAATGCAACACTGTTAACGAACAGCAATGTACCACAGTCAATGAACAACAATGTTCTACAGTCAACGAGCAACAATGTACCACAGTCAACGAACAACAATGTAACACAGTCAACGAACAGCAATGTAACACAGTCAACGAACAAGTATGTGAAGAGGTTTGTGATAATCAAGCTGGATATGGAGCTCCTCAAGCTGGATATGGTGCTGCTCTTTCTAACTATGGTGCTGGAGGTGGTTGTCGTCAAGAATGTAAGAATGTACCAAGACAACAATGCCAAAATGTTCCACGTCAACAATGCAACAACGTTCCTCGTCAACAATGTTCAAATGTTCCACGTGAACAATGTAGAAGTGTTCCCCGTCAACAATGCTCCAATGTCCCCAGACAAGAATGTAAAACCGTCCCACGCCAATCTTGCAAGAGTGTACCTCGTCGTGTTGAAGAACAAGTTTGCAACAACATTCCTCGTCAACAATGCCAAAATGTTCCCAGACAGGTTCAAAGACAAGAATGTAAGAACGTTCCCCGTCAACAATGCCAAAACGTTCCCAGACAAGTTCAAAGACAAGAATGTAAGAATGTCCCAAGACAAGCATGTCAAAATGTTCCCCGTCAACAATGCCAAAACGTTCCAAGACAACAATGCCAAAACGTTCCTCGTCAAGTCCAAAGACAAGAATGCAAGTCTGTTCCCCGCCAACAATGCCAAAATGTTCCCAGACAACAATGTCAAACAGTTCCCCGCCAACAATGTCAAAACGTTCCCCGCCAACAATGCCAAAACGTTCCTCGTCAAGTCCAAAGACAGGAATGTAAGAATGTTCCCCGTCAACAATGTCAAAATGTTCCCCGTCAAGTCCCAAGACAAGAGTGCCGCAACGTCCCAAGACAACAATGCCAAAATGTTCCACGTCAAGTCCAAAGACAAGAATGTAAGAATGTTCCCCGTCAACAATGCCAGAACGTTCCCCGCCAAGTCCAAAGACAAGAGTGCCGCAACGTCCCAAGACAACAATGCCAGAACGTTCCACGTCAAGTCCAAAGACAAGAATGCAAGAACGTCCCAAGACAGCAATGCCAAAACGTTCCTCGTCAACAATGCTCAAATGTGCCCAGACAGCAATGCCAGAACGTACCAAGACAGGTTCAACGTCAAGAATGCAGAAATGTACCAAGACAACAGTGTCAAAACGTTCCCCGTCAAGAGTGCTCCAATGTTCCACGTCAACAGTGCTCCAATGTTCCTCGTGAACAATGTAGAAACGTTCCACGACAACAATGTAGCAATGTTCCTCGTCAACAGTGCTCCAACGTTCCAAGACAACAATGTAGAAATGTTCCCAGACAAGTCTGTGATCAACAACCTACCTACGGTGGAAAATAAGTTATATTTTGATGAAGATAATTATTTCTCAGCGATACCATCCACAATTACTAATATCATTTACAAACACAGTGAAATTACCGAACATGTATTAATCACATCATTAATTCTCATGATGAAATCCTTTTTTTTTAAATGAAATCAAAAAGGATTACCTTTATGATAATGATGCCCTTGAAATCCTTCCTGCTCAATTCAAGACAATTGAAGACAAGAAAAGCAATTTCATGCATATATTTATTTATTAATATCTTTTAATTTTGCTCTCTTTCTTTTTCTAAAAATATATATATATTTTTTGTCTATGACTACCCTAATTTATGACTTCACTGAGTTGTAAAAGTTATAAGTCAATAAATTGAATCTATATGTCAAAAGCTATTTATCTGTTGCAATTATTAATGGGACACACATGGCTCTAGGAAACCCACATTCTATTTCCGTATTAATAATAACCCTTTACAATACTCCTTACATAATTATGCATAAATCTACATACAATTTCGGTCAGTACTCTTGAAGTAAGGTGATTAAAATAATAACTAATCTGATGGAAAATTGCCTTGAGCTAAGACTTTCAACCGCACAAGTGAGTAATAGTAGTATTAAAATATACTACTACTAACGGATGTAGTGCCACATGAGAGACACAGACATTTCGTGAGCTAGTTGTGTTCATCGCAAAATATATGCTTTAAAATAGTATAATAAATATTAGCAATAATAGATTGAGATCACTCTGATAAAGGAATCATGTGGCAAGGTTGAATGTATTTTGTACAATTATAATCTTTATTATTATTAGCCGTATATGTACAAAACAAAAAAAATACATTGTATTCCTCCTTTGACTGTTTTGCTCAGTTGACTCTTTTGATATAAAGCAGCTGACTCTACGATTTATGAACCCGTAAAGGGCATTATTATATTTTGAATTTGTAAATAGTATCTTAGTACTATTTATTGATTTGTATATAGGACAGACAAACTTATTCATGTAGTTTTTGAATGTTGTTGTCTGCCCGAAATTAAAAAAGTTGGCAACAAGAACAATACTCTTGGGTTGTTGCTACCCGCTATTGTTTCTTCTTTCAACCTTTATTTTTTCTCTCCCTTTTGGAGTTGAACTTGCAAATGAACACAAAAGTTTGTCCGGAAAATAAAGACATAATGAAGAAGAAGATTGGTTCTAAATCCCGTGATATCTTTTCTCTGTATTTCCTATTTTTAAGAAAAAATAGGATTTATTGATCTCTATATAGATCAAATTTAATTTTGATCTTTTCTTTTTTAGCTTGCCATCCACTAGATAACATAATAGAAATGTCATCATAAGGAGAGAGTAAAAAATCAAATTTCGATTAGAATAATGATACAAAATTCTTTATTTCTTTAAAATTAAGGGAAATTTTGATGTCACATTGATGCTGACAAGTAAAAGGACTTGAACCCCTAGCATCTATCAAAAATATATCAAGGGATCAGATATCCTTCTCATACTAATTAAGTAAGTATTATTATTATCCCTCTTTGCTGGGCCGTTTCAAAGGGATTTTGACCATCTATTAGTTTCTTTTTACTAAAATATTCTCCTGACCCTTAATAATGTTAGAGCAGCGTTAATGGATTGTGCCCGAATGATGTAGCTCTGTTTAATACTATTTTTTTTTCTTTTTGAAAGGGGAAGGAAAGGTTGAGAGAGTATGCATATATATTGTATGCGTCCACCTTCTTTACAATATCCTCTTCCATAGCACGCACTGAATAATACTCTTTAATATGATGAGGATTGAACAATTCATTTCAATCCGTAAATGATGAAGAAAGAAGAAGGAAGGAAGGAAGTAGAGGGTCTATTAATTTAAAGAAGAAAGTTCCTGACTCTATATACATACATATTTATATCAGAAGAAGATAAGAAGGAATGTGAAGATATTATCAAAGGAGGTATCATCAACCACCTGACTCCATTAGGCAGTCAAAAGTATGTAGTTGCCAATAATTGTAACGTGTACTTATTTAGATTTCTTCACATGATTATTTATTTAGTGAGGTACATTTTATATATGTACTCCTTTGATTCTGATTTGATTAAATCCATCTTTTGACAATTAAAGCTACATATATTTTTAATGATCATTATTAGTATTATATGACTTTAAAGTATGTATTTTATACTTATTGTGATACACATTAGGTAAGTAAGTAGGTGATTCCTGGATGTCACTTTTTCCATGAATGTATAATGTAGAACTACAACCTCTTGAGAATATATGTAAATGTGATTTTAATTTGTGGACTATAAAGTATAATGGAGCAAGAGTTATTATTAATCACTTGACCTTCGCTTCACTTTTTTAAATTTTTTCTTCCTTAAATGCCGAGTCATTTTTGGACCATACATAGCTACATTCTTTTATTTTCCTAGGTATTCTCACTTGGACTCCCAATCTGTATGTATTATATATTATTTGAATCTACTTCTTATAATAATATATATATATTATGATTGCTCCAGGGGAGTCCAAACAAAAAAGTAGAAAAGGGGAATCAAAGGATTATCCAAAATAGTGCATTGACTTGCCCATGAGGCTTCATGTTGATGATGAATTCATGAAGGAGAACAGGAATGAGCAGCTATATATTTTTATCAAGATCCATAGTTAGTTATTTGCATTTCTTAGAAGTTTGCTTGAAATTGACAGCTCATCAAATCGTTCAAAATTCTTACATACATATACATATTATATGCTATACATGTACATATTATATGTACAAATACCTACATACATACATACATACATTTGAATGTACAAATATGTATGAATCATATGATATTTTTATACATAAATATATGTATATCTAATAAGACATCTCTTGAAGGTTATACTTCAATTCGGCATTTCCTGTGTGTGTGTCTGTGTGTGTGTGATAATAATCATTAATTAGTGTACCATTAAGTACTTGTAGTTTTAAAGGATTCAAATGGAAAACAGTCAGGGGTGAGAAGTAAATTTTAAAATAAAGAATACTAATTCAAAGGTATGTATGTACCTACATATCTACATACACCTGGGTCAGTCCATGGCCTTAAACAGAACGCAAGGAACAACCCCATACATATGTGTTAACACAAAAGCAACCCTTGAACATACATTAAGAAAACGAGAAAATCCCTAATTATAAATGACTTCATCACTCTATGTATGTATGTACATATAAGGACCTAAACGCCCAAATACTTAATTCACATAGTATTACGGTCAATTATTATTATTATGGGCTTCATTGTCTAATTTCTGGGATGGGCTCAAATACACACCCGAGAAATGTTATCCCTATAGTCTAGAAGATATGTTTTTAATTTCTGGCCCTTGAATAAGCTTAGATATTGAGTAAAAATGAGTAATGCAGTTCGATTATCATGTATTCGGAAGAATGTACCCGTGGTCCTTAAATCATAAAAGGTTAAAGAGCCCTGGTCAATGTCTATGAAGCTGTTTAGGAATCATGAGTCTTTGAACTCGAGTCCAAGTCATGAATCTTGAGAGACAAGTCCGAGTCATGAGCCCTTGAATAAGCTGAGAATCTGATGGTTTGAGTATTTAAATGAAATTGGAGATTAATTTACTGTTGGTAAGGTTTTATTTATCCACGGATTCGGAAGAAAGGTTTAACTAATTAAACACATGACATCTTAACTGGGCCGTAACGACAACGACGACAGAGGTGAGTATTTTCGCCCTCTGGATAAATTTTTTTCTATACTTTTGTTCTATTCAAGACTTGATTGGATTTATCTTCAACCTTTTAAAAATACCAAATGGGACAGATAGAATCTTTTAATTTTTTCCATCAAGCTTGATCGGCGAGGACGTATGATAGGTTTCCATTGACTCTCTCCACTGGCGTACACCATAGTACATAGCTGGTACTGTCAATACCTCCATAGCCATGAAGATGACTCAAAGTTTCTTTCACCATTTGTAGATGGCCTTTCAAATAAAATGATTTCTCTTCTTTTAATTGCAATCTTTTAAGTGCTATTTTGACACCTCTAAAGGATTAATTAGGATGATAATTTAGTAGGTAATAGAAATGGATGAATATTTATTTATTTAATTAATTAATTAATAGCTGAAGGATACAGATGTTAATAGTCCAGCCGCATTTAAAAAAAAAAAAAAAAAAAAAAAACACACATTCCAGGTTGTTTTTGTGTTGACGAGTCACATAAAATATTATTGTATCATAATAATAATAATAATTATTATTATTATCATTTACATGCAGAGTGCACACTCCTCGTCCCATGGCAAATACCTACATATGTCATAATCCTTCCTGTTTGTATAATATCCTCATTAGGTAGAGTAACAATTATTATTATCTACAACTTACCGGCATAAATCAATTTGTTTTATAATTAAGGGATCCATAGACTTTTACTTATTCCTACTGTTCATTCCCATACATATATGTCCATATATCTCACAGGGATAGTTACAATTCTATGTACCCTGATAGCAACAATGTACTTATAAATAACTTGAACTACCTATATGTACATAATTTGGTAGCAGCCCTTGAAGAAAATATAACTCACAAGGATATCACAAGTTTCATCCACCCTTTTTTTCCTTTTTCAACCTTCAACCAAATTGGCTTCGACCATATTATAATTAAAAACTCTACTCTGTCATTTTTAATTATTTATATAACACTACTTTTTGTTTGTGTGTTGCTGTATAAGATGAGGTTATGTGATGTTACCATGAACTATGTATACCTATATATGTATATATATATATTTTTTTTTTGTATATTGATAAAGGAAAATAAGATGGGCCAAGGGGGATTATTGAGTGGTGGTGGAGGAGTGAAGGGATGGATTGTATCTACATACTCTTGAAGGATGACCACCTGGGGGGAACAACTGACTTTTTATCATCAAGAAATGATGTATCTCAACCTTTTTGCTCTTCAATACATTTAATAAGCAATGGGTTTTAAAGGAAAAAGTTCCGTGTCCGTGAAGAGACTCTTGGATCCTCAGCGCTACACATCCTTTTGTACTATAATATAAGATATAATTCCATTATTATTATTATTGTCATTATTTTGCTATGGCCACGAGAGCAAAAATGAATATTTATTTGTAGGACCTCAAAATGATAGATATTTACTTCCTCCGCACCTTATTATAACCCCGTTTTCTGCATTGTGAAACGAGTTTTGAATAATATGTAACATTGACCATGAATGTTGAACAAACGTGGCCCTAAAAAAGGTCTCCACTAACTCACTTCATTACTCATACCCAACCCTAGAAACACTGAATTTTACTATGTGTCAACTTTGTTTTGTTTGAACTTGATTAGAGCCACTCTACGTAGAATTAGTCAAATCTTTAAAAGTGCAAGGCTAGAATCGTTCTATTCCAAGATAAATGAATGAGGCATCTAATTTAGTCACAAATCCCATTCGATAATATGTACCGCCCAAATGATGAAGGCTCATTATTTTTCAAATCATATCTTTGTTTATATTTGAAACACTTACTCTGGTCAAAGTGATCCAAGTGTTGTATGTATGTTTTACTCCTGAGACATGATCTTATTTTTTTTAACAATCATTTATTTAATTTTGTCCCCGAGCCTCTAGAAATTTGGAATATTCCTTCAAGCATAGGAAGTCAAACAAAGAAAGATTACATCAAATTGGATCCAATTGACATGTAGAATTAAACCAGAGTCATCATTTCATTTATTTATACTTGTGTAAATACTTGGTTGTTTTACAGAGATTGAGGACAATTTCAATCTAAATATTTGAACAAAATAAATATTTACTGTTATTATGAGACACATGTAAATTTATATATAAAATGAAGAAAGAATTGAAACACGTAATGGATAACTCAACAACTAACAAAAAAATCCTTCTCCAAAACTCTCTCTGACACAAATAACTTTACTTAGTTTAAGATCAAGTCCCTGAGGTTAAAGTCACCACCATGAAGTTTACCTCCTTAGTTCATTGTCAACACAGATTCATGTACTTTGTTAAATATAATTGGTGTCACAAATCGAAGGAAAATAAAATGTATTTGGCTTGAGTCCATTCTTTTGTTAATTAGGAGTTGTTTCATTTACCATTAAAAATGTGTCTTTAATGAATTTATTTGCTTATAAAAGGGTTGGATGTGTCCAAAGGAATTCCAGGAGTTGTAAATAAATATTTATTACTTTGTATTTATACCTTTGTAGGTAAGTCTTTTTACCTCCCATATTAAGATTCTGTTGTGATTAAAAACATTTATTGGATGCAAACTCGGATAACATGGGATTAAGCCTCCAATTCTATTCAAGTAAATAAAAGTATATGTATATGTAGTTATATTCAATGTACATATATAATTATATATGAATAACTCAAATAAAAGTAATATTTTATACCTAATTCAGGAAACATTTTTTTTTTCTTTTAAGCCTTGTCGATTAATTCAAAAAGAAGTGGTCTTCCTGGAGAAGACGAATTGATTAGATCTACAGCTAATCGAATTAACATAATATGAGAACAATGCGTATATAAATATCTTTTTATGCTTAAATATATCTAAAAAAGACTAGGAGTTCATTTCATGGAATTATATTTGCTAACACTTTGCAATCTTCATTGACTCTCTCTCTCTCTCTCTCTCTCTCTCAATCATTCATCCTAAAAGACAAAATAACTCTCGCCAATTCATTTATATCTTGCCACAAATATTTATTGAAAACATGGGCAACTAGCACGTCCTTATCTTTACTCTATCTCTCAGCCTTTCCCCCCTCCCAAAATACACAGTTTACAGAGTGTGGGAGTAACACTGTGACTCATGACCACAACGAGCTTTTTGGGATACATAAAAATATAGATATTCTTCCTTCAGCTGATTTTCATCAGTTGATTCTTTGATTTGAAGCAGCTGACTCTACGTGTTATGAACGCAAAAAGGCATTAAATCAAGGATTGCACTCCCTTTTTTTTTGAATGAATTATTGAATAATAAACAAGTATTAAGTATTGATTTGTATATACATAGAATTTATAAACGTATATTTTATATCTAAATAATAACTCTGCCCAATATTAAAAAGTTGGCAACAAGGAAAATACAGAAGGGTAGCCGCTACCAGTTGTTTTTTTCAAAATTTTCCTTTCCCCTTTGTGAATCGAGGTTGCGAGTGAACAAAAAAGCTTGTCGTGGACAAGTTTTAAGGGGTAAACTTCATTCAGCTGTTTTGCTTTGTCAAAACTTTTGATTTAAAGCAGTTTATTAAATATGATTTTAATTCTAAATCAAGGATTGCGCGCCCTTTTTTTGAACTTTTGAATATTATACAAGTATTAAATATTGATTTGCATATTACTCAATATTTATCAATGTGTATAATAAATGATAACTCTGCCCAAAATTAATGAGTTGACAACAAGACAAATACAGAAGGCCAGCCTACCATATGTTGTTTATTTTTTCAAAATTCTAGTTTCCCTTTACAGAATTAAGGTTGGGGTTGCACAAAAACAAAAAAACTCGTCTCGGATAACGTCGTGCTAAAAAAGAAGTATTTGAAACGGAATGGAGTCAGCCCTTGATTGTAGGCTCAAATAAATTGAGTTCTTATGTTGAAGTTATGTGATGGGGGTCAAATATATTATATTTGAATCATTCAATTATAATTACTTCTTCTAGAAGTATTCTATGGAGAATAAAAGAAGTTGCTTCAAGCTATTACCATGTTCACTAATAAAATATCTATAATAATCAGCTCTTAAAAATCATTTTTAATTGAAACAAGGAATACATAATATCATTACTATTTTTATCCTATACAAATCAAGAGTTAAAAATAGATTGAAAAGGGCAAAATTGGCATGGAAATTGTACATATATTTAGTTTCACTTTGAAGCCACAAATCCATTAAAGCGGGTTAAATAGGACTTAAAGTATGAATGAAGGTTGTTTGGGATCAATACATTGTAGCTTCATTCTGGATAAATGAATTTCCAAATTTATGATTGAATCTACTTCCACACTACATATAGCAGCAAGGCGTATGCTGACATAAACTGGGTGCTTGACCTAAAGTCTAAAGGAGCTTAAATCCACATGTTTGGTATTCCTACAACCAGATCTACACACTTTGAAAAATCTTTGAAAGATATATCTATCCTTTGTTTTGAATTTCATGGCTCAGTGAAGGGATTTTAAAATCAATGTAATCCTCTCAATTTCAATGACTGTCTTTGTTTTCACTATCACGGGATTTTGGTACTCGTAGATTTAAAATAGAGATGGATTTCGTATCAAAGTCAATCATTTCTTATTGCTTCGAGAGAGTGGATTCTTGAAGTTAATTTCTTGGATTGTTAAACACATCATATGAACAAAGACTTTAATTATAATCAAATATTGCAAAAACAAATTGTAAATATTTGCAAAAATAATTAGCAAATATTAATTGTCTCATATATTAGTGAGCAAACGGAGTAAAAGGAATTTGTAGCCTCCAGTCAACATCTGACTTCATTTTGTTTATATGTAGTTCTTCTCTCTAGTAGACTTTGGCTAAAACTGTCATATTATGCATATACGTTTCCTTACTTTCACGGAACTTTGTTTAATGGAAAGGAACCTTTTTAAGCCTAACAGTTGCTAATTTGAGTGTAGCCAATCAAGGTTTAGATCACTAACCAGGAGCAAGGGAAATAAAAAAATCGAGAGCTGACTCAGGGCGTTATCCCACAACTAACATGACAATATTTTATACTGTATTTTTGGTTCAACTGTTGATTTTTTTAACTATACATATAATATGTCTCTTATTAATGCTTTAAGTGTCGATTGGTTGAGCTCGAATGAGTCATTGTTAAGATGTAAACATGTAGTCCCTATAACTATGTAGATGAAGAAGAGTTGTGAGGAATTCCGTCTAACTACAAAATGATTTCGGGCATTTTTTTATGTCTCTTAACATGGAGAAGTAAAGGTTGGGTGGTTCTATGGAGTTTGATCTGTATAGGGTAGTATTTATGGCTCTGACCTACGTCGTCATCATCCCTTATGATTTATTGAGGGAAATGAAGAAGAACAGTTGAAGAATTTCAAGGATGTACATACATACACACTAGGAATCATTGTCCAGAGAATCTATTTTTTATTTTTGTTTCTGTCATATCTCGAAGATCTTGAGTGGTAGTTCCATATATGTATATATGTATACATATACATTGTACATAGAGCCTCTAAGATCATAAATGTAATATCTACTAATCTCATCCCTGGAAGAACATTATTATTCACTTATCTATACGTAAAGTTTAAGCGTAGTTTAATTCAAAGAATAGGAATTAAAACACAACGACATGAGGTCAATGCAATGCTTTACGTATGCCTTTTTAATCCTCTCGAGCCTTTGGCTAAAACTGTCATATCATGTATAAACATTTCCTTATTTTCACGGAACTAATGTTTTTTTAAGGTTGAGGTTGCACAAAAACAAAAAAAACTCGTCAATAATTTATTAGATTCATATCCATGAATTTTGAATTTAATAAACAAGTATTAAGGATTGATGTGTACATTGATATAATTTATCAATGACTAGTACATATATCTAAATAATAACTCTACTCAATAAAAAATGTAGCAGAGACGGGGGATGTCTACAACAACTTTTGAACTCAAACTGAAGTCACTATTCAGGTTCATGTAACTGTGACTCGACTTGGGCTGAAAAGCTTGAATATGACTCGAAGCCTATTTGAGGCTTTCAAATTGAAATTATTCAAATTCTGATTTAAGTGTCATAAATGTATCTTCTTTTTTTTTTTTTAAATATAATGATATTATCATAAATTATGATTGTATTTTAGTATTAAAGATCGTGCTGAAATACGACTCCATACTGTTTTTGGACTCGAAGGGAAAAGATTTGCAGCTTTATTAGCTTCAATGTGGACGTCATATGGATATTATTTTGTTCTCCTCTTTATTACATGATAAATATTCTTTAAATAATTATCACACTACACAAATATTGTTATTTTCCATATTCTTGATCACTCATAAGTTTTGCATGAAGTGATGAACCTCCTTGTTTTAAATATATTTATTCAAACGCTCTCTGATCAACTCCATTTTGGTTTTTTTTTGTAGAGATATATGTAGTTGACTTAATCAATAATTACGTATATTATTTTCAATCTTGTCATCCATGGAATATAGAAAGGACTTCTTACTTGAGATGCTTGACGTCCTTTTATATCTGGGATTACAACTAGGTAGTTTTAGCTTCCAGGTGGTGATAGTCTCCTCATTATGACAATTGGGAAAAGAAATGAATTATTGAGGATAGAAAGAAAATGGTCAATGGCCTTAGTAGTCTCTAAAAGAAAAAAGATACAAAAGATGTGTAAGGGGTGAAGAAATGTGAGGCTAAGTTTTCTTACAATATTAATCATTGTACATAAATATATACCTATGTACAATGCAACCTATATATATATATATATATATATATATATATATATATATATATATATATATATATATATAAGGACATGGGGGAGAGGGGGTCCACAAAGTCCCTCAGAGAGAGACAACACGTCACTTTTTATGCTCTGTTGATGATGATGATATATACATCTTTATCTCAGGTATGTAGGTAAGTACAACACTTATATAGATGATGGTTCGATGATACGGGGTTTGAGTTATTTATGGTGAGTGTTTGTCAGAAATATTCATTTGAAGTAGGAGTGCCTTTCTATGTACATATTATATTGACTGTCCACTCAAACAATGAACACAACATTTACTTACAATTATGTATCCATAATGTATGTATGTATGTATTTTGACGGATCTTCTCTTTAGATAAAGTCGATAATTATACATAAGTTATTATTGAAAAATACTCAAATAATCTATATACATACATAATTTGTACATTAAAGTCATACTTCCTTCTCCTACTAACTCTTCACCTTTGATCCTCGATTTGCTATGCATTCCCCTTGATATGACGTATTTATATACATACATACATAGTTGCACATAGCCTGTGGGTGAATAAGTAGGTAGTACTAATAACTAATACGTCTATGACACAGATTGAGAAAGAAGAAGAGTCGTTAGACAAGGACACACACACACACTCTGTTATCTTTCTTTTTCTTTTTTTAAAAAGATGTACATATATAAAAACAGGTTTTTCATTACTTGCTTTAACTTAAACATTATCCATCCTCATCATCTCAAAAATATGAATCCTCATCAAATGATACCTTTTGTACATAATAATAATAAAATACCAACTTAGCCTATGGACACATTAAATTCATTTGTGATTTGATACAACTTGCCAAAAACTTGAAAATCAATTTATTGACTCCATTCAAAGAAAGAAGAAAAAATATATGTGACAAGGATGTGTGTCCAGTAAAACTGAGCCAATCAATTCATCTGACAAAAGGGCTAAATATTCTTAATGAATGACGTTTTACGTGACGTCATCCTCGTGGAAGTCGGTCATCTTCACGACAAACTTTTTGGGGGATAAAGAAAAATACTCTATGTAGTCTACCTTTAGCTGTTTTGCATCAGTTGACTCCACGTATTATTTGATAAACCAAAAATATATTAAATACAGGATTGCGCGCCCTTTTTTGAATTATTGAATATAATAAACAAGTATTAAGGATTGATGTGTACATTGATATAATTTATCAATGACTAGTACATATATCTAAATAATAACTCTACTCAATAATAAAAAGTTGAAACAAGGAAAATAGGGAAGAAAAGCTATAAGTTGTTTTTTTTTTCAAAAATTTCCTTTGAGTCTAGGTTGCAAGTGCACAAAAAAGCTCGCCGTGCTTTGAGAAACATGCAGTAACAACCAAAGTAGTAGTTTTATACAAATAAAATCAAGGAAAATAACTTGGAGTAGTATTACCCTGCATTTGGATGACGTCACAATGGGACGGACAAATTAATTATTTTGAGCCTTACCTGTCGATTAAATCTTTATTAAAAATATGTTTTGAATAGGATAAAGGGGTCAACTAAAGGAAAGATTTTCTTTATCTACATATAACTGGCTCATTTGAATCAAGTCATCATCAATCTCCATAAAAAACAACAATAACAACAACAACAACAACATAACATCTCATTCAAATCCCTTAGGCAAGAATTTTAACCTTCTCAATATACCCATCTTTGTACACGCACCTACGTGTTATTCCAACTGACCCTTACATATGTATGTAATAACCTTTTTTCCGTAAATGCTTATCTAAAAAGGAGTTACACAGATATCTTTTTTAAAATGTTATTCAATGAGACCTTTTCACCTTTTGGAAGCCTATAAAAGGATCAGGAAATGTCCTAAAATGTAAACAAATATTTTTTTTGTTGATTTATCCTTATCCTAATTTCATTTTGTATCAATAATAATATCATCTTTTTTTAAATTCTTTAGAGTGACATGATTTGTGTTCTATTGAATATCGTATATTATGTAAATACAATTTAAGTAATCATTCTCTCATTTATCTACAAATATACATAGGCCTTTAATTACCCGTATTTTCTTTTTATAGGATTTAGTACTCCACTTCCTCTACGGTATAGGAATTTTTCAAATAATGCTAATTTACATATTATCATTAATTAGAATACAATAATTATAATTATTATCAAAATAATGTTGATAGAATGCCGTTTTTTATTTCCCTTGTTCGGGTTACAATCAAATTACAATAGTGTATGTAGATCAATCTTGCAGTCAAGGCTGCATCATCCAAAACCAAGTTTTAAAAGGATCAAGAGTATGATATCCAGACTTAAAGGGACTCAGATCAAGAAAACGAAAATATAAATTTACTTCATATTGATATCGAGACTAAGAAGATAAGATCAAGGCCGATCTGTGATGTGAACCATATCATCAATGGCTTACATTGGATTGGATTGGATTTCCTTATCCCAATGACTCCTTCGCTACTGTCAAAACTGTCTTTACATACTTTCATATTTTGTAGTTGAGTAAATCTAAATCCACTAAGAGCTGAAGCTAAACAATAAGTCATCAAAGGCCATCTCACTGGATCCCTACAAAATCATATACTACTACTAATAGCACAAAATACCGGAAAATTTGAATTTAATTTTTTTTTCGGATTCCAACAGGGATGAACGTTTTTTTTTTTTTGTTTTTTTTTAAGTTGGCACTCCTATTACTGACATTTGTGCCAAATTACACGTCAAAATATTCATTAGTTTTTTGAGAATTGCAGCGTTCTTTTGTGAAGTGCTCAAATATATTTTTTTATCTTTTAAAGTGTCTGAAAGATGATGACTAAATTACAATTTAGGGAAATGTTGAGAAAACCTAAAAAGTTAGAATTAATATTTAAGACTCCTTTCTTTGGAAATTTTGAGAGTCTCTCGGTTATTTCTCGAGATACATCACCTATAACTATCAAGACAGCGACCATCCGATTTTAAATTTATCTTAACTCAGTAGTTTTTGTTCTTAAATGAATTATATTGGTAACGTTTTTGAAAATTGGATAAAGCAATGTTGGCACATGTGTATTGCATCGGTGTGTGTGTGGGGGGGGGGGGGAGTGACTTATTTTGAGTCATGAAATCAAATGAAAAAAAATGCATGATCAAATAAATATTTTTTTATTCCCGATATTTTTTGTCCATAGTAGTAAATATCCAAGTCTTTATGAGTATATAATATGTAGACTACTTTTCCTCACAATCTTCTTCCCCTTATTCGACTACTTTGAATGGATATGTATGTTTTTTTTAATAGCTTGAGGTCCTTAAAAGAGTTCCATGGGGTGGTGGGGGGGGATTGTCTTTGTTTGGTTACACTCTTCACACAGAGATTGAGCGTCTTTTAAATGCTTGTGTCTAAAAACAATATCCTATATTTGACAACGTACCATTTGTAGTGGTTTATTATGAATGAGATCCTAAATATACTTGAGGTAGCAAGGAGCCTTCACTTAACCCTACATATGTTGCATCTAATATGCAATAAGTGAAATGTTTTTATGAAGAAGTCTTTTCTCTTTATTTCTTTTGAATTTGTCATAATATATGAAAACTATTCTTTCTTACAGTTGTTCAATGAATTTACTAATGTGTGCATAAAAGTACTCTTATGTTCGTAAAGTCAGTAATACGTGGCTCGTATTAAGGATAAAGTAGAAAATACCATATATTCCTTCCTTATTCTATACACGTCCCTCATTTGTCATGTATGGTAATTAAGACGTATCAAATTATCTTTTTTAATTGTCCACCAGTTTCTGCACCTTTGTCCCTCGTGCAGCTAATGTTTGACAACTAATTCATATTCTATATCAGATAAACATTTCAAGAACATACCATGAAAGTAAACATTTATGGGCAAGTTTTATAGGAGGCCTCATAGGTTTTGAGGCTCACTAACTCAATGACGAATGTGATCCCTATGACATAATATGTATTATTTTGATTAATGATGAATATGAATCCAGAAAACCTTCAGCACTCTTGACCTTCAAATCCTTTTTTTCTTTTGACATTTTTAAACGAACTTCTTACCCTGTGAGAAAAAACTATGCTAGGTTGACTCCATCCATGTACAACATATGTATATCCAGAGTGCTCACATACCGAATTGGCCCACATTATTTCCATATTTTAAATCCAACATTTTCTTCTACAAAAAAAAGAAGAAGAATATTTTTGTGACCTTTATGTGAACCAATTATGTGGGCATTATTGTGGAGAATGTAATGGTATGGGACATTGTACATGGATAATATGTCTGTTATCTACTTATTTAATGATAATAATTATTATACTAGTTTTTAAAGACGGAATATCCATCTCATGACCTTAACCTCTTCCTTGTATTCTTGATTGAACATGTTGTGTAATATCAATACAAATACATAATTTCATATATTAATAAAACCAGTCTGTAGGTTAAAAGACAATTTCGAAGGAAAATTTGCTGAAAATTCGTAATTAAGTCCTTGAAAAAGGCTACTATACGTATGTAAAACTCGTTCTAAAAATAGATAAATACTACAAAATAGGCAAGTCCTTTTGAATGAATATCAATGTCCTCGACATTCCATTGGTATATGTAGACTCAACCTCATGATTGGAGGAATCAGCATGATTCACTTTTTCTACTCATCCTCCTCCTCAATATCCATATACCATGTGTATGTATGTATGTATGTATGTAAACTTGCTATCCCCCATTCAAGCTTTGGGATAATAATATGAGCCAGCTATTTTTTTACAAATCTTATATAAAATGTGTGTGTGTGTGTAATTTTAAGGTCAGGGACAATATAACAGACGGAAATCTCTTCACCCACACCACAAACGTATTCTGCAGGTAAATAATAAAGTGACTCCTCTAAACGAATCTGCGTAACATTCGGTCAATATCCTCATGAAGAGGGTAAAGAAAAAGCGTACTTTTCTTCTGACGCATTTCTTTTTTTTTTTCTCCTGGGTCCAGCGAATATTTTCCGGCTTTGGTTTCGTGCCTTCTTTGCTGCCAGCTCAATATAAGTATAGGTAAATTCATATTTGGTTTTTTAAGGGGTTAAAAATAATTTTTTTTTATATCACTGTTGCCAAGTTGAAATGGCCTATAAAAGTGGAAGGCACACACTTGGATCCGCATCATTTCCAATCTTCTCTTGTCTTGGATAACAACTTATCACTAAAAGATTTAACTTGTAAAAATGAAAACTCTGGTAGGTGCTTTCCTCCTAACCTCATATTTTAAAATCGGTTTTTTTTTGTATCCAGGATCATTATTTATAATTAATTCTATGATTGAATAGGCACTTTTATTGGCATTTGCCCTCATCACATCCTCATTAGGAAAATCCATCAAGGATGAGAAGAAAAAGGTAGCTAAATCCGAGCCCAAGGAAGAAAAACACGAAGAAGTTGAAGCCAAGTCTGATGCTGAAGAAGATACTCGAAAAGAAAGAGACTTGTCTACATATGGATCTCCAGGAGGACAGGGAGCCTCTATTGGATCTGTTCTTTCCTCATCTTCCTCAGGTGGAAGATTTAGAGGAAGTTCTTCCTCTGGCATAATCTCTGGTGGTATTTCTTCTGGTAGCTCCTCTGGAATTCTATCAGGAGGTATCTCTGGTGGTTTATCTTCTGGAATTATCTCTGGTGGATTATCATCCGGACTATCTTCAGGAATTATCTCTGGTGGATCATCATCCGGACTATCTTCAGGAATTATCTCTGGTGGATCATCATCTGGACTATCTTCAGGAATTATCTCTGGTGGATCATCATCTGGACTATCTTCAGGAATTATCTCTGGTGGATCATCATCCTTTTCCTCTGGTGTCGTATCTAATGTTGTCTCTGCTCCAGCCGCACAATCATGCCGTACTGTTAATGAACAAGTCTGCTCTACTGTGAATAAACAACAGTGCTCCACTGTCAATGAACAAAAATGTTCCACAGTCAATGAACAATCTTGCTCCACTGTCAATGAACAACAATGCTCCACTGTCAACGAACAGCAATGTCGTACAGTGAGTGATCAACAATGTAGCACTACATCCGAACAGCAATGTAACACAGTCACTGATACTGTCAATGAAGAACAATGCTCCACAGTCAATGAACAACAATGTACCACTGTTAACGAACAGCAATGTTCCACTGTCAGTGAGCAACAATGTAACACGGTTACCGATACAGTCAATGAACAACAATGTAACACTGTCAATGAACAACAATGTAACACTGTCACTGATACTGTCAATGAACAACAATGCTCAACTGTCAATGAACAACAATGTAACACTGTCTCTGATACTGTCAATGAACAACAATGCTCTACTGTGAACGAAGAAGTATGTAATACAGTCACTGACACCGTCAATGAACAACAATGCTCCACTGTTAATGAGCAACAATGTAACACAGTCACTGATACTGTTAACGAACGCCAATGCTCCACAGTCAGCGAGCAACAATGTTCCACCATCAATGAGCAACAATGCTCCACTGTCAATGAACAACAATGCACAACCGTCAACGAACAACAATGTACAACTGTCACTGATACAGTCAATGAACAACAGTGTTCCACTGTCAATGACCAGCAATGTTCCACAGTCAACGAACAACAATGTTCCACAGTCAACGAACAAGTCTGCAATACTGTCACCGACACTGTTAACGAACAACAATGCTCCACTGTTAATGAACAGCAATGTGAAACCGTCACTGACACTGTCAATGAACAACAATGTAATACTATCCAAGAACAAAAGTGTGAGACTCAATACATGGTCAAATATGAGCAACAATGTTCTACCGTCAATGAGCAGCAATGTACCACTGTTAATGAACAACAATGTACTACTGTCAGTGATCAACAATGTACCACAGTCAATGAACAACAATGTAACACAGTCAACGAACAAGTTTGTGAGGAAGTTTGTGATAATCAATCCAGCTATGGTGCACCTTCTGGTGGATATGGTGCTCCCTCATCCTCTTATGGTGTTGGAGGTGGATGCCGCACTCAATGCAGATCCGTTCCTCGTCAACAATGTTCCAACATTCCCCGTCAACAATGTTCCAATGTTCCCCGCCAACAATGCTCCAATGTTCCTCGTCAACAATGTAGCTCAGTTCCTCGTCAATCCTGTCAAAACGTTCCCCGTCGTGTTGAAGAACAGGTTTGCAACAACATTCCTCGTCAAGTATGCAACAATGTTCCCAGACAAGTTCAACGTCAAGAATGCAGAAACGTTCCTCGTCAACAATGCCAGAACGTTCCCAGACAAGTTCAAAGACAAGAATGTAACAATGTCCCAAGACAAGCATGCCAAAATGTTCCCCGTCAAGAATGCAGAAATGTTCCAAGACAGCAATGCCAAAATGTTCCCCGTCAAGTTCCAAGACAAGAATGCTCCTCCGTTCCCCGTCAACAGTGTTCCAACGTTCCAAGACAACAATGTCAAACTGTTCCAAGACAAAATTGTCAAAATGTTCCCAGAGAACAATGCCAGAATGTTCCAAGACAAGTCCAGAGACAAGAGTGCAATAATGTTCCCCGTCAACAATGCCAGAACGTTCCAAGACAAGTCCAGAGACAAGAGTGCAATAATGTTCCCCGTCAACAATGCCAGAACGTTCCCCGCCAAGTCCAAAGACAAGAGTGCCGCAACGTCCCAAGACAACAATGCCAGAACGTTCCCCGCCAAGTCCAAAGACAAGAGTGCTCCAACGTCCCAAGACAACAATGCCAGAACGTTCCCCGTCAAGTCCAAAGACAAGAGTGCCGCAACGTCCCAAGACAACAATGCCAAAACGTTCCTCGTCAACAATGCTCAAATGTGCCCAGACAACAATGCCAGAACGTTCCAAGACAGGTTCAACGTCAAGAGTGCAGAAATGTACCAAGACAACAATGTAGAAACGTTCCAAGACAAGAGTGCTCCAATGTCCCACGTCAACAGTGCTCCAACGTTCCTCGTCAACAATGTAGAAGTGTTCCAAGACAGCAGTGCAGCAATGTTCCTCGTCAACAATGCTCCTCTGTTCCTAGTCAAGAATGTAGAAACGTTCCCAGACAAGTCTGTGATCAACAACCTACCTACGGTGGAAAATAAGTCCTATTTTGATTACAAGTTTGCAGTTATTCAAAATAATTTTGGCATCAATTTTGAATTGTCTTATTTTTGAAAAGGCTACAATTGTGCAACAATTTCATAAGTTTCCGCTCAAATTTATTTATTTATTCATTAATTATATTTTATTTATTTTGTTGATTCTTGAGCTCAAAAGTGTGAAATACAAATATTTTTCATTTTCTGAAAAAAAAAAAACAACTAACAAACAATTTTTATTTTTATTTTCTTTTGGCATCCTTTTCCTTCAAATATATGATTATTATTATTTGATGTGTAGACCAACATTTGAAGGACGGTTAAATATTAGACAAGGAGTGCCATTTTGCAAATCCATTATTTTCCTCCTCTGTTTGTCTTACATACAGAGTTGCAAATAATATTAGCGTCTCTCTCTGAAAATGCTTTGTCAGAAAATGGCTGAGTTATTTATGATGATCCTCTTCCCCTCAGGGTCAAGTCTGATAATACTAATACTAATTAATTAGAGCCTCATCCATCATTGATTCAACATCGTTATGTATAATTTAGAGACGCACCTGGATGTATATATACAGATAATACATTTAGTAGGAAAACATATAAAATATTGTAATGAAGATCTTCTTAATTCAAACAATGAGGAAGTTAATATCGTAATATTTCATTCTAAGGTCAAATAATGATAGAATGCTATTAATTCAGGGTTAGTTAGTGTTCATACTAGATAGTCCTATTAGTGAGGAAGACAGATAGATGATGAAATGAGTGATGTGAGGCAGGAAGAGTGGATTTATTTAATATATATAATATGTAATCTTCAAGTACAAAATGAATAAAAGAAACATAATATTTAGACTCGAGTCTATTCTTTTAGTTGTTGTTGTTGGTTTTTTTTTTGTTCCTCTGTAACAACTTTGGGATTTAAAGACAAAACCATAAGTCCCTCTAAAGAAAACAAAATAAGAGTAATAATGACCCTGAGCCCTGGTTATACTGTACTACCAACAAAAAAAAATGTCCATACTTGACTGCAAAGGGTATAAATATTTTGTTTTTTTTTTAATAAAAAAATAAATGTACTTTATTGGATCTCTCTCTGTATAATATCCATGACCCTCAAAATTTTAGCAGTGTCTTTACATGGAAGCTACAATAATAAGGTTGATAAGTATATATATATATATATATATGTATGTATGAATATAATTAGAACCCTCCAGGGACACGTGTAACTACAAATGTTCATTTATTTGTGTCTTTTGATCATGTAGGTCCACTATATAGAGTAGAGTAGATTGATTAGATATCCATCCTTCTAGGGCTGAGATGTTTCTATTATTTTTATCATTACTATTATTATGGTACATGTAATACGTACGTATACATACATACATACATATATATATTTTAATGTCCTAATAAATGAAGACTCTTTCCACAGAAAGCCTTCATGTGATTGCCTTCCTCCGAGTATAGTGTGTAGCTGTGTACAATAATATCATAATGAGTTATTGAGTTTTGTGTGATAATATATAGCTGGCTCAATTGTGAGACTATTATTTATAAATCCTTGATTTAAATAATAATAATAATAATAATAATAATTTTCATCATTGAGAACAAGGATAAAAGTAGGCATTATTCTTAATTACAGCCCACCCAATTCAATTTAAACTTCCAAGAAAGGCGATTCAATGTGTCAGATAATGAAAAAATAATTACATTCTTTAATTGATGTTCTGGAAAAGAGCCTTGGAGCCAAAATGTACATTACTTTGCTAAGATTATCATCACACATATGTAGTTACATACATACGAATAATTCCCTGCATATTCAGATCCTACACCTCAAACTCCGAGTCTCAAATTTGTAGAGACCTCATTTATATGTATATGCATAAATATATGTACAGTAAGGTTATACAGTTTTTGAGGAAGTGGTTTTAAAGCAGGGGCCTTTATCCTTTCACCTAGTCAGGTCCTACCCTTTAGAGGAGAACAGAGCGGCATCCTTCCCCCCCTTTTTTTTAAAAAAATCAATAAATATCAACAAGCACCTACATTGTGTGCAATTAATGACATACCTATGATTGTGTTATGCATGAAATATGCCCTCAGTATCAGAGTTGATGACGCCAGAATATTCGAGTCGAGTTGACTTTACTTTCATGATTTCTAAGTCAAATTCAGGGTCCTTGCCACTGGGCTTTCCTTCAAAATGATTTTTCAACATTGAAAGCCTTCAACACAAATGTAAAGGATAGGACTACTGATCAAAATACATGTAGGCCATAGTTAATTTAGACCCTGAATTCATGGACTATTGAGTATTCATCTCACGCTTCTATGACATTGGAAAGAAAGGAGCTAGAAACTGAAACACAAATAAAATAAAGTAGATTATTGCAAAATAATTGGATTGAGTGTATTAATATGTGTATACAAAGGTTTTTATTTTGTTTATCTAGTTAATTTAGTTCTCAATTCAACAGGAAGACTTCCGACAAATGTAATATATGAGAACGACGGAAAAATATGTTCTCCTCTATTTTTGAGCCTACTGTTTCAAACATGTATGTACATAGAATGAATCTTATAGGGACTGAGGTACACTGAATAATTTTTTCATAATAATTAATCAGTCAAATATAGATAAAAATCAGAGCACTTGCTATCCCTTGAAATATACGTAGCGTGGAGTACCAGGCCCCCAGGTGAAGAATACCCTTGCTTTAAAGAAATACATAGCTAAACCTAAATACAATATGTACATCTGTATCAGAGCAATCAAAGCCTTGAACTTCTCTAGAATATTATTTCGTCACTCATTTGACATCCACATAATTCAATTATTTTGAAGCTTTTGTAGAAGACAAATAAACAAAAGACAAGAACCACCTTGGAATTTAAGCTCTTTGCTAAAATAAGGATTTTAAACGAAAAGAAAATGGCTGACTTTACAATATGAAATTTGATTTTGTATATGAAGATTTAACCACTATGTCATTTAGCATTGATGATATTGTAAGAGGGTAAAAACCCTGGTTGAAGGACAAAATAATACTCACAACATAATCCATTTTGCTTTAGTTAATAGGGAATTAGTTTTTTTTTCTTTCTTTCTATACTCTATGAAGGGATCCTAACTCATAACGTTTTAAGAGCGAGCCCCTGATGTTATTATGTACAAGGCCTTTGCCTTTATGTATATGAATGATTACACCACAGAAGAAAGTTGTGAAACCAAGGAAAGTCCTGACACAAAGGAATCCCCGGATCAGAGTGTCACCAAACACGCTCTTATCTTAAAGAATTTAGGATCACATCAATGTAGTATTTTTAAATTTTATTTGATTCATTCTATATTTTATAGTTTGACCCATGCTCCATGATTCCACATAAAAAAAAACAAAGAAAAAAGAGAATATATATATATATATATATATATATATGAATACCGTAAAAACAAAGGTAGCTCAACTCCAAACACACATTATCAAGGAAGTCTTCAACATATCTTGTAAGTCTACGTAATATCCCACGGCTATATAACTTGGTTCAAACCTCATAAAATGATCCGGAAACGTTTTACTCATGAGCTCATCAAGATATTGGTGTCAAAAAACAAAACAGATTGCTCTGTAGTGGAATTATGAAGTACATACATACATAACTCTAAGGGGTGTACTGGAGTCTTGATTAATTATAATAATTCCTTCACATGAATTCATGACACACAAAAATAAGTTACCAACATTTGTATCTGTGTGTTCATAGTAAATAATTCATAGAAAAACGTATTTTATTACATTTTTTTTTGTAGATGTATCAAAATCCATTTATCTATCGGCATACATACATACATACATATGTAGACTCCTTTGAATAAATTAGTTAATTAATTACTCGAACGGAAGTGCAGTGAAATGTGAGTGGGTTCTTTTTTTGCAGATTCATTACGGATAATTACAACAAATTCTAGTAGATCATACTTAATTAATTGAGCTTACACGTGAAATAAATAAACTTCTAGTTTTGAAGGTTCTATTTTAAAAAAAAAAATTTATTAACCATTCATGCTCGAATAATATGACGAAGAAGGAAGCGAAGCATCAAGCCATGAGTAACTCGATTCTGCTATTGAATGATTTGGAGATGTATCTTTTATTAATTACATAATAAACTATGTATATAATTATCCATGTTCGTCATCATGAGGGATCAATTAAGTTTGATCCCTATCTATCTATAGTATGTACATAATATGTATGCATTCCTCCAATCACAAAGGAGTTTCCCACAAATTCCTTGTATTTCATAAGCGCACCCTGAATTAATTATTCTACAGACTTTGTACAATGGTTAATAATAGTTAATAATAATAATAATAATAGCTAATTAATTGGTATGATTGTAATTGCATTACTCTTGAATGGACATTGTTTGCCATTGAGTAGAACATTCAGATACGGTATTTCAAATACAGCCCATTAACTCAACATATTCACAATGAATTGCTCATGGAGATTTAAGTATTCATTTTACAAGACTTGGAACTGTTTTTCTTCTTCTTTACATGATGGCATCTAATGCCACAATAAAGCGTGACGAGTCAACAACAAAGGACCTCCTCCGTAGTCTAAGGTGTATTAATTAGCAGTATGTACAAAGTACATACGTATCCCTCAAACAAAAAAAAGGAAAAGATATTTTAACTTTTTTTTAATGTTAAATTCCATCCAAATGATTTTAATCTTGAAGGATATAATATTCTTTTATACTTAATATATATATATATATGTCATAATAACTCTTTGGTAATGTTATCAAAAATAAAAAAAATAGTACAACGTAAATAATTACATCATCAAACTACCGTTCAATACCGCAATCCCCTCTTCCTTCCTTCTGTCCGGCCAACCCATTGTAATTAACTAACATCCTAATCATTCCTTCCTCAAACGGATATTAATGGACTACATAAAATATTGTATATATATATATATATATATATAAATTGCTCAGTGAAGAGTATCATAAAATACCAAGCAACCAGTATTGAGGATTTCACATATCCTCGGGACATTTCCTTCAGGGAACATTTAATTCGACTTCTCAATTACCTGTACATACATATATATTTAGTCTGTTCTTAGTATTGGATGATGGATCCTTCTTTCTGGTGAGATTGTCAGGACTCTCTTCTTGGAGAAGGAATTACTTTGAAGGAACAATAAAATGGATATAAATATTTAAATTTTAAATTAGTTCTTCCTTAGTCATTTCTCATTCTATAGAAAATACAAAGCTTAATATATTCATTTAGATGAATAAATTATGCTAATTATTATTATTATTATGATTGCAGTAGTCATATAAGTACTATTAATATAAAGTGCAAGTCCCTTTGTTCGTTTGAACGTGTCCCCCTATGAGTCAGGAGAACTAGGGGGTAAGATGAGCCAAAATAGAACATTGGCTATCTTTTGTTGATCCTTGAGGTTGCTTGCGGTCGTTAAAGGATGATGTTGAGGCGAAAATGGGATTTGAAGGCATAGGAGATGGAATTTGAGGTTGTCTATCAAATCAAAAGTTACAGACAAGGGTCCATTGAGAGGTTTCACGTGAGTTTAAATGACTTTCACGAGGCCGTTTCGCCAATCATTGCAGAATGCTCTATTCATGTTAATGTATTCATTTTGTGATTGGCTTAAAAGGGGGCCATAGTCTCCTGTTTTTAAGCTAATATATATGATATTTAGCCACCCCATTATCTATGTACTTCCAATCATCTTTAGTTGAATTTGTATTCAGTAAGGATGCCACCTCATTTTGACTTCTTCGGCAGAAATCCAGAGTGATACCCTCGTCAGAGGTAAAAAGACTTGTTTATATTAAAATTGATGTGATTCTCGATCCCGTAACCTTAAAATCTTGATTTTGTCTTTATCTTAGCACATTCTTACAAGTCCGGGTCTCCTCATTGTCAAGCACAAGTTTTAAGTAACTACAAATATATGTATTTTTAAAAATCTATAATAAAACAAACAATAATTTATCTACTCTTGATCTATGTATACCTGATCTGTATCCCATCAGCCCTTGGATTCATTTTGATTTCAATCCCTCAAAGCACTCTTGATAGGACTATGTCAGGACTCTACTTTAGGTCTTTAATCCAGTAGGTAATAGTGTACGGGATGGAATCCAAAACGAATTAAACCCCATCTCATCACATACATACATTTGTACAATGCCTGGGTGTGTGTGTGGTCAATGTATTAATGTAATACAACATGGGCTATATGTATAGACACTCGTTCCAAGGAAACTGCAGACGCCTCAATAGACCGTCCATAATATGTATAATAATAGATTGCGAATGCAATTTGCAAAAAAAAAAAAAGAGACACATGAATGACCTACAAAGAGAGGAAAATCAAAGGAGTAACAGTGCAGTCAAGGTCTTATATATGTATGTATTCTATTACCATACTTACTTTATTGCCTTCAGTTTATATCCACAATAGTGTACGCATATTATGTACAAATAGGAAGAAATGGAAATATGTAGCATGCAGCAGGTTTCAAAGGATAGAACATGCATTTGCATTGATAGGCTCAAAAACTCTTCTCATATAATCAAAAGCCTAGAGCAAAGTCTTTATGAGCTTGCATTCCATTCCATTCCTTTCCTTTCCATTCCACAAACTAACTAACTAACAAACAAACAATGCATCATCATTTCTATATATATACATAAATACATAATCTCGTGCAATAGGATATAATTAGCACACAAGGATCATTGGAATCCTTTGTATGTACAAACTACATATGTATATGAATGTATATACATACATATACAAGGAAGGAAGGGAACGAGAGGGATTTCTTTGGAAAGACCTTTTATCAGAGGCTCTCCTATCTTCCTAGAAAGAAGTAGGGCAACTCTCATAAATATGGCATCAACCCTAGTGTATGTACAAGTTGCAATAATCAAAGAGACAGAGATGCACTCAACGCGCTTTAAATGAAGGATATGATCCCACACTGTAATAGGGTACGTTGAATAGATCATAATTTAAGTCCTCCAAATCGGGCCTACAAAGCAGCAAATATACATACATATGTAGTATAAGTAAGTAGTTTGAATGGATTTGAGTCAAATGATTGCTGCATTGACATACATATTTATGGTTATTTATTAATTCAAAAAGGAATTTTGTGACGTAGAGCTTCTTTCTTGGTGTGATACTTTCTGCTTGTATGTATGTACATTAACAACTCTACAATTTAACTCACATAGTAGTACCTGGTGAGAAGAGAAGGTGACACGCAAGTAAGTAATTATTGATAGAAGAGCTATTATCATCCATCAACGATCCGAATTGACCTTGTTCTCATGAACCAATAAAACTCTTTATAAATCCCTAATTGTTGTTGTCTTTTTTTTTTCTTACAGGTATTGAAGAATACGTACGTATACGCAATTATATACACATATATAAGGAGATATTAGCAAGAATGTAAAAGAATATAATTGTGTATGGTTGTATTAAATAAAAAAAAACCCTTTATTTCCGCCATTTCGTGTGAATCCAACGTATGTATGTAAATCCACTTCCGCACACAGGGGCACACAATGTGTACATACCTATGAATCTACAAATAAAAGCTCTAAAAATACACAAACTCACACACCATCATATGAATGCATTGTACAGGTACATAGAATTAACAAAAGTATATATGTGTTCCAAGTTGAATCACGATATACATACATATATATGTTGAGAAAACTATGAACTAAAATCTGCAAAATATAACAATATACGTATAGTGTACGCAAAACTGTGGCTTTGATTCAATTAGAATCCTTAGCTATGAAGGTAATTTAGCAACGATGGTCGACATAAGTGTAATTAGTCATATATATATATATATATATATATATATATATATATATTATGTACATATTTGAAGGGGAAAAAAATCTTTTTTTTTTCTTAGCAAATTGAAGGGCAGAATCCTGTAATTGCTCTTGTTAGCCTAGTTTGAGTACGTTATTTGAGGGCAAATTGAAGGAAACAGGAGTTGAGTTCCATTAGGTTGTTGCGTATCATATTTGCACACATTAAACTAATGGCTCTGTTAATAGTAGTAAAGTATCTATCATCTGTGGGGGGCATCTATTATTAGGTAGGTATATCTTGGTGTACATGCATACTATGCATGCAATTATAACTCGTAGAATAATGCCTTAAACATGATGAAGTTATTTGAACGGCAACTCTTTTAATTTGAATAGTGCAAATAAATATTTAGATAAGTAAATAAATAGTTTGATCATTCTCTGTATTTTAAGGATATCATTTTTTTATTTTTTGTTCATCAAAATTACACTGCACTTATTATTTGTGACATAAATAAATACTATCTGGTAATTTAGATTAGGAGCTCTTCACTCCATTGAGCAAGATCTTGATGGAATTACATTCCCACATAATCATTCGTATTGCCCTTAAAGCACAGCAAAAGTCAAGTTATTAAATATTAAAAACAAACAAGGATTGTTTTAGATAAACATCCTAGGGTCAGTGTATGTAGAGTGACCCTATTTTGACTCCCAAAAGAAAAGAAAAGAAAAGAGTAGTCACTTAGCCTTATTTGTTTCAGAGAGAGAAATGAATTTATGGATAAAATATTAACAAATTAATTTAAAAAGGATCATTTTGATTTCGTTACTTAGTATTGTTATTAGAAAAGAACCAGAACGATATTTCCTGAATGTATGTATAAAAAAATAAACGGAATCAAGATACAAAAAACAAGACATGTCAAGGCAGAAGAGAAGAGTTGACCCCCCCTAGTCAGTGGCTTCAATTAGGTCTAAGATTTAAAGTATCCTGCAGCTACTCCTAAACCCATGACTCCTAAACATATAATAAATAAATAATTTTAATGGAATAAAATAAAATAATGACCTCAATTAATAATTACTTAATTATCATTATATCATCAGTTGTTAATTAAAAGGAGTGTCCTTACAATTGAAAAAAAAACAAGCATAATTAGATGATCACATACCAACTTGTACAAATATCTACTTGTACATATGCATTGCATATCTGTATTATATGTACATACCAGTATTAGAAGAAAAAAGGTCTTTTACCCATTATTTCTTGGTCATTTTATTCTTGTTTACCTTGTTTTGTCTGTTCTAAAGCATGAGAGTTCTTTTTAAAAAAAATCGTAATTCACACGCAACATCATAATTGATTAGTTTGAATAGAGAAGATTCATTGAAGGATGTCCTAAAATATATGTACTCGTTAGTAGATATTTCTTATTTGACTAATTGTACGTATTATATATATAGCTTGAGAGCTAAATAGGAATTGGGATTGTGTTATATTTACATATAATGTGGAATTGGAATGGATTTGAGGAGAGATATTGGAACTCTACGGATTTCACATAATGGGGATTCCCCATTTTCCCCTCGAATCGTCTAGGTCTTGTATAAGAGTGGACAATACAATACATATCTTATTTTTTTTTATTTTTTTCAAGGGGATTATTGGTATTTTAAAGCTATCATGATGAGGAATAGATAGAGTAGGCAAAAAAAAAAACAGCAAAAAACAAACAAACTAGGTAGGGTTCGAGACTATGTCAAACGTCTTATTGTCTTTATTATGAAAGACTTTACCATCTTTTATAATATTATCATTTTGCATAAATTTTGTTTTTTCCTGATGTACTACCCACATTCATCATCAGGGCCTAGACTCCATAGCTACAAAATACTAAAGAGTCCTTCAAATCCTTGTACATAGGTAGGTAGCATGCTTATGCATATTTTTAAACATCTATACATATATGTACAACGTCGGCTCAGGAAATAAATGATATATTATATTATTATACGAAGGGCTACCTCGACAAACATGCATAGAGGTTCCCTAAGGCATTGCTTTGAAATAACTCTTTAAAAATACTAATATTTTATTTTATTTTGTGATTGACGACGAATTTGAGTTTTGCAGAAATACATATATATATGTACAAAGAGCATGCCTTTTACATAATTATGGTCGTACGTAGTAGTATAACTTACCTCCTAAATAAGGTTAACTAGAAATAGGATTTGAATGAAATGAAGTCTCCTTTGTGTTTGTTAAAGAACAAATACAGAATATTATGTATGTTTCAGAGAGATAGAAAGAGAGAGAGAGAGAGAGAATTGGTTACGAGGATTTCAAGGATGATTCCCACATACAAAAATACATAGCTGCACATTTATTAACGATGGTCCTCACAGGTCCTTGAATATACTGTACACAAAATTCATTAGACACATAACTTATACAAAAACCCATCAAAATTAACGGGTAAATTATTTATCAAACATTTTATTTTATTTGTTATATTATGTATTTCATAGGTATTCTTATTATTCCATAAATCTTTTTTTTTTTCTTCTTTTTTTTTTTGACCTTCCATGATTGTTCATCCCTTATCCAAATCCCTGGATGAGTAAACCTATAATAATAATAATAATAATATATATTGTAATACATCTTCCAAACGAAGATACAAACACATACATACATATGTACACTGTTCGTATAATGAAATTTGTAATCATTTTGTTGAAGGATGACCTAGAAGGTTTTGAATCAAAGTAGAATTCAAAAGAACTTTGTATGTACATATAATAGGCAGTAATCTACGTATTATGTACATATGTAGTTAGATGATTGTTGATACAAACACGACGACTAATGATAATGATTGTAGAGGTCTTCTTCATCAATCTTAATAGTGGTTTAATTGGACCAATGAGGGCGCAAAGATGAATGTAATGATGACTAATGGTTATATACATATACATATATACGTCATAAAAGAGACAGGGAGATTGTATGTAATTCCTATCCCCTCGTGAAAATAAACAAATCCTATTTGGATATATACATATGTACATATGTGTAAAGACATTCATCAAGGGACTATTATCATTATCAGGAAAGACTCGTCTTTCTATTTGTGTAGAAACATATTTTTGTTCATGTTGTAGATTCATTACTTTAAAAAAGAAATAACGCAATTTAGGAACATCCACTCAGATAATAAGTATTGACTGCGAATTTGTATGTAAACATATATATTACTATGAGCAAAAAATACCGGGAAATTTGAAAATAATTTACCCGATAGGGTTAAATGTTTTTGTTTTTTAACTTGACAGACCTATTATCAATTGACATTTATGCCAAATAGCACGTCAAAATATTCATTAGTGTTTGAGAATCACGTTGTTCTTTTGTGAAGCGCTAAAATATATTTTTTTATTCTTTAAAATGTCTCAAAGATGATGAGTAAAATATAATTTAGTTGAGAAATGTTGAGAAGCCCCAAAAAGTTTAAGGACACTATTCTTTTGAAATTTTGAGAATCCGTGATTTAGTCTTTTCGAGAATATCTACTAAGCAAATTTTGAAACTGTTTTGAAAATTGGAAAACAACAGGGTTGGAACATGTTCATTGCATCAGGGGGCATTGAAGGGGGGAGGGGATGAAATGAATTTTGATGATTAATTAAATATTTCTTTAATTCCCGATATTTTTGGCCTATAGCATATATTTATGTATAAATGAAGAATAAGAGCAATTCTCCATAAATTATGTTTGATTAACATACTCTGTACATTCCTTGTGCAAAGAGAGTTGTCCTTGATGAGGGATCAATCTAAAGGTTTGCCGTTTATCTTTGACATTTAAAATTGGGATATTGATGAAGGAGCAGAGTTCGAGTACTTTCAACAACTCCAAAATATGTACGTACAAAAATGCGGGAATCATGATGAGTTATGGGTTGAAAACAGGGTACTATGGATTAAATATAATTGTAGCTATTATTTTAATTATAATTGTACATGCAATTATTGTTATTAAAGAGTGTATGCTAAATACATACATACATAGGTACAATAATACTTTATTGAAACGCACTACAAATGATCTTCTTCATTTCTCTACTAATTTTGCCTCGTTGTAATAAATACATATACATACATTTTTAGACCACACACACAAAAATGTTCTCAGACCGAAATAGACTTGTATCCCCTGATTCATAATGACCTGCCCTTCGTTTTCCTCCGTATTTTTAGGACTTTATATTTTTTAATATTTTATTTGACCCTTTGTGTTGTAAATGGCTGAAAAAATTATTTAAAAAAGCTTCAAAGCTCAGGGTTTAAATATTCTACAAACAACCACTTTGATTCATGTCTTTATTTAAATGCTTCCATGTAATTTGAGTCATTTTTATTTGAGATCTATATGTATATATACATATACATATATAGCATATATACATTTGTAGAATCAAGACAGCGTACCTACCACCTACAAATATCTCGTTTCCATGCTGAGAGTTTGATAATAACTATATTTAAGACATTATATCATTGTACATTTGAGATAAGGGTGTTATTAAAATTAATATATTGCGAGATAGAATCAAGAGGTTATATTATATCAATATTAAGAGCGGCTCTAGAGTAGAAATCCCGCTACTCTCTCAAAATAGTCCGATAGTTTTGCTAAAAATGGTTTAGCAGTCAACTGATTTTGTATCTCTTTTCTTTATTTATCCTCCTTTTTGAGAAGAAAAGGTTGCAAGATAGATGGATAGATACATACATACGTACTCGTAGAATTACGATCCAAGGGAAGGAATGAAGGTTGTTTCTATGTACGTGTGTTTTTATTAGAGGAGTCCCTCTCGTATTTGTTTACTCCAACAGTAATAATAATAATAATAATAATAACAATAACAATAATTCGTCGACCCCACATACATATGTACACGGAAAACTGAGTAATAGGTAAGAAATCACTCAAGGTTCAAGGTCAAAGTTCTACGTATAGTTTGCTTCTTCAACCATGGACATACCTATTTTTATTCAATCAATATGTTCCCTCATAGCTGAATGAAATAATAGAGGAAGAAGAAGAAGAAGAAGAAGAAGAAAGAAGGAAAATAAGTGGAGCTGAATAAGCATTTCCTATAAAGGGACAATGAATCCACAAAAATGCGTAGAATCAGTAATTTTACTCTTAGTGCACATTGATATAGTATGCGGGCCTCAAAAGGCATCTAATTGTAAATGAAGGATAGTCACACAAAAAATGAAGGGAAAGAAGAAGAAGAAGAAGAAGAAGAAGCCTGTAGACAAATACAATATAATATGTGACCAGATGTAAATAATAATAATTATTATTATTAATATTAGTTGTATTTTATTACTACTTGAAAACGAAATTGACCTTCTGACATACAACTATTCCAAAGGTATTTCCACAAAACATTCATATATATATATATATATATATATATATATATATATATATATATATATATATATATATATATATATATATGCTACATACATTGATGTCTAAGAGACACATAAGAAACAAAGAATAGAATTAGCTGCGCTGTATAGATTTCTTGAGAATGACGTGAATCCTTCTCATGATGATGTTTAAAAGAGTTCCGGTTCTTCCTTTGTGGGGGGGGGGGGGGAATAGAGTCTAGAGGCGCAGGGGGCAAGAAAGGAAGAAGAGCTTATGGGTGGACTCTTCATCACATCACAATGCTATCTTTACTGATCCTTATCAAGAACCAGTTCTCTCCTCAGATCAAATGTTTGCTTTCATTCTTCAATACTCCAGTTGAACCATTTAACAATTGGGTCCGTTATCCATCAATCATCATAATACAATTAATGTATTCTCTTTGTCCGACTTTGATTTGTATTCTACTCATTTTTACCCTTTGGTTTATTTCTATATATATACATATATGAAGTGTTTGGAAGAACGTTGATGAGCTGAGCTTGAACGCACACTTCTTAACATGCTCACGAACCTTTCCATCCATCAATCAATTCAATCAAAATAGCTAATGAATTCGTGATTTTTTGTTTCTTTCGCTTTTTATGAAAGGAAAGGTTGGGAGAGATAATGACGTTTTGACTTTTACACATTGTTAATTACAATTGTACTGATAGTACAATATGAAGGCTTTAGTTGTTGCATGAACGTCAATTAAGAATTGCAATCTTGAGAAATAAGATGTAGAGTGTCAAGAAAATCACAAATACCACCACACAATGGGTTAATCATTGTGTGTCCTTCAGAGTACTGAGAAGTTGGATTGATTCAACACGCATTGAATAGCTAGAACTACTGCTCTGAACAATTTTTCTACTTTTAAATTAAAAATTCCTACTAGGAAAATGTGCCAAAGGATTTTGGTCCTATTTTTGGAGGAAAGGTTGCGAGATAAAATGAAGATGATGGCGTTTTGACTTTTATATTGCTATGTATAGCCATAGTAATTTCAGCCATTGCACTAACATCAATTACTAATTGAATTAATCTAAATAAACAAAACGCGGAGTGTCAATCGGCAGTTATTGATTTTCTACTTCTCTGGTCCCTTCTTAGTCACAGCGAGCTTTTTTTGAGATAAACAAAAATACCATGTATTCTCCCAATAAGTTATATTACATCTGGAGGGGCACCAACTAAGTCACGGAAAAAACCCCTTTTTGATGATAAATTCTTGTTGTCAATTTAATTTGACGTTTGTGCAATTACACATCAATAATAATAATATTTTGTCGTTAATTGTCAGGTAATAACAGTGCCATGTGGGCATTTTAAACGACTCTTCCATTTTGAGGTCCTATTTTATATCCTCCAAAATGGTTTCGAAGCCAATCAAAATATACTCACTGCGTATTTTCAATTTAGAAACCCAATTTTTTATAAGGGCCTTCTAATAAAAATGCTTATGAAAGAGGGTTATTGAATTTTTCACTTCATTTGAGAGTAGTTTTCGAGTTCAATCCTTTTATGTACAAGCATATCTATCTATGTAGATAGCAAATGCTATAATGAAAAGGGGCCATACCAAATGTTTTTCCAAATTTTTATTTTCCTTTTACAGAGTCGAGGTTGCGAGCTCGCAATAAAGCTCATCCTGAGTATTCCGAAAGGGGATGGATGAGTTAAGCACAAATTTGATGTTGTCATTAACAATTTTCTAACCATTAAACGAAAAATAGGAAACAAATGCCACCCACTCATTTATGTATGTATGTATGTATGTAGGTGCTTTTTCCTTCTCTTCTTGAAGGAGGTTGAGAGATAAATAGTATAGAGTAAAGAGACATATCCTATTTTTGAATCATTGTGGCTAAACTCAAGTGAATAAACTTATTATT
>OY804524.1:21186212-21453780 GCA_963680855.1 Lepeophtheirus nordmannii | reverse complement strand
GAAGGAGGTTGAGAGATAAATAGTATAGAGTAAAGAGACATATCCTATTTTTGAATCTTTGTGGCTAAACTCAAGTCATGTAGCATACTTTATTGATCATTGCATGTCTAATTTAATGGTTAAAAGCATAATTAATTAAACATAAGCAGTGCATGGAAGTAAAAAAATAGCCAAAAAATACATTGCACATCATAAATTAGATCTTGATATTTATCTTCTTCCTATAATAATAAAAAGAATAATAATAAACGTGTTATCCCATGATACATACGTGATGCAGTTTAAAACCTTAGAGATGTGAAATGCAATGAAGGAAAAATTCATTTTTCCCTTGTTATATGTATTAAGATTTTTTTTTCTTTTTTTTTTTACAAAAATTAAAAAAAATGCTGCCAAACATTATTCTTAAAAAATCAAAAAGTCCTTGACTTAATCACTTGCTACAGGAGATTTTTATGTATATTTAAAAAAAAATTATTTTTTTTAGAGCATAGTTGCTACCTTTAGTAAATGGATTAGGAACAAGCAAGCCAAGGTGTTGCTACGAATTGTACATGTGTACACGTATATTTGTGTGTATCTCCTCTCTCTCTCTCAATATATTATATCCACAAAAGAAATATTTTTGTATTAAATAAAAAAAACAAAAAAAAACACTTTTTTCTTTTAACATAATTAAAATTCTATTTTGTTAAAACATATTTCAATAATATTTGAATAATGGAATAATATTTACAATCTGTTTTTGTTTTGTCATGTAATTTGGATTTCATGCATTCAGTCTACTATCCACATATGTACATATTTACACACCATTATTACCCTCCTGTAAAACTCTTTGTCCACTCCTTTTAACCTAATATCCATGTAGACTTGACTATATACATACCTAAGAATGGTAGGGTCCATCGGTAAAGCCCTTCTTCTTCTTCTTCATCATCATCATCTTTATATCAAACAAAAGGATCTTAATTATACGCATTCAATAAATTTGCCTTTATATATCTATACATATATACATATATAATATCTTAATTAGGATTGCCAAGCCAAGATCTCATATAAATGCATTGCTTAAAGGAATGTGCCTCAATTTATTTATTCAATAGTAGGTAATGAGTAAAGAGCAAAATGTTCATACATAGGATTTTTTTTAAACTTTGTATGATATGACTATATGTACATATATTATGTACACAGAGAGTCTTTGATATCCGAGTCCAGCTAAGGTAAATTATATTTACCATAGCTTACTTTGATGAAGGCTCCATAGAGAGAGAAAAATGTGTAGGATGACAAGGTTTTTTACTCGGCAAAGGATACATAGTTTCAAAGCCATAAAACAATGTAGCAAATCGTGCTGTTAGCTGACAGAAATTTCTTCTTCTATAAAACTTCTCCTTTTTTTCCGCTACGTGTTACATTCGCAGAATTTATGTTGTTTTAATTGAAGTAACACGATATATTTATGGATGAGCGGTCATACTTTTGGAGTAATTGGAGCTCTCCCGTCAGCTCTTAGATCGATAAATTTATTCAAAAATTAAGTACAATGTTATCCTTTTGTCACTTTGTTTCATAGGCTTTAGTTTGGTCTACTTTACGTAATATATATGATTAATAAATAGCAAATAACTGTTCAACCTCTAGTAAATTTATTGCTATTTTGGTGTATTTTATAGCAAAGTTAAGTGTTGAAGACAATGGAATGACTTGCCAACTATACATCCTTTTTTTTCTATGGTCAACTCTATATGTCTCTACTTCTTCTCCTTCTCTTATATTAGCAAATACTAAACATTAAACACAAAAACGGCTCTCGTGGCACTGGAACCAATTAATTATATATACATATATTGTTAAATGAGAAATAATAATTACACTGTTGATAAATTGAATTTGAATTGCCTGAATTGTTAAGATTGGAACATAAAATGTACATATTGAGAGAAATATTTTATTAGACTTTAACTTATATGTATGTATATCAAAATTAAGAAAAAAAACTAATGGAAATAACACAAAAACTATAGAAAAAGGTCTTTAAATTTTAAAAATGTTGATTTAAAGATGTTTGTATTTTGTTCTGAGCTTCAGAAAATTCCTGCTTGTTGAGTAAAAATTAGGACAAAAAAGATTTTTTTATTTTTGGACCTAAATAAATTTCTCATTTTAGATAATGAGGGAAATAACTTAATTTTGAATTGAATGTAAAAAGTTTCAGTGGACAAAAATTGAGTACATTCGAAAATAATTAAATAATTTCTTAATGAATTGAAAAAAACAAACAAAAACAAAACAACAATTGAATAATTTCAATAGACATATTTATTTCATCATTACAACCTACTCTAACCTTTTGAATCAAGGGACTTTTTTTAACATTTTGAGTCTACAAAGTTAATATAAGTGTTTCTAAACTAAATATTTAATAACCATAAAAGCAAGGCATCTTCGAAAGTACATTCTTTTTTTGTATGTTTCATTCAAAATTATATTACATATTATCAGTTTCATCAAAAATGACAAATATAGATATATGTTTCAAAATAAGAAGGCCACCTTTTCATAGAATCAGTGTTGAAAACTGAAGTTCTTTGTTTATAATTCTTACAAAATTTGTATTTATAACTGGGTTTTTGTACAAATCAATCTTTAGTTCACAAACCATGTTCGTGTTATTTGACATTAAGGAAATATAAACTTACCATTAAAGCCCAAAAAATAAAAATAAAGAATTTAAATTTTGTTGCATAGTGATACATATAGTCTGTGAAAAATATATATAAAAGTAATAAACAATTTATTGGCTACACACTGCAAATTTGACTGTATAATGATGTAGCAACATATTTTTAAGATATAGTATTAATATCTAACATGTAATATAATGAAATAGACTTTTCCTAGACGGTAAAGTCCTGTTATTCGTGGATCCACCTTTGATGAATTTAAATACATCCTCCAATATGATTGACAAAAGGTTGAGAGATTTTAGATAGATTCCAGATATCTTGAAAATCTGTCAAAGCACTAATTTTTTTGGTATCTACCTATGGTTTGAACGTTGATGGAGTGAACTCATATTATGTAGCTTCTGATAAACAAACAATGAATAGTGCTTGAACAAATAATACTAAATGAAGAATAGTCATTTGACCTTATCTTCTTTATTGAGCCTTTTGAAGAAGGAAAGGTTGAGAGACTTAGGAAATATAAATAAGGGTATTATTATCATTAAATATTCATGTTAAATGGAGACGTTGCATGATAAATTGAAAAACTTTTGTGGAGAATAAGTAGGAATGTAAAAAATATGCAAAATGACACTTTTAACAGGTCTTTTTGTTCTCCAAAGCTGTTATCATTTTTCCTTTATTACTGAGGGGAGAACAATATCTACCTGATAGTAAATACAATGTTAGAAAAGGGCTCATGTTCTCTTAATAACTATTATTTATTATTGATGTCTTCATTTGTATTCATATATAATGGAGAATAGCAGCTTGTAGCTCTGTAAAACGTCATGACAGCTCAAACTGCTTCCCTCTCAACATTCATTAAATTGTCAGAGTTACCAGGTTGATGATTTTCTCTGTCTTTTTATTTTACACACCCCCATTTGCATATTTTTTACATTCCTAATAATAAGTTCCTTCTTTTTTTTTTTTTTTTTTTTGTTAATCGGCTGTTATAGGATTCTTAACCGATACTGTGTTTTTTGAGGTTAAACTCGCCTATTCTAACAAATCATTATAATTACAGCTAATAAAAAAGGAAGACTCAGCCGAGCCCAAAATTAAGGAGTCCATCTATAAATAACCGCTATTGGAAGCACACTATGTATCTTACTGTCTTATTGTCTGATTAAATATATACATTCCATTTAAACTACAAGTGCCCATGTTTTTATTTCCTTTTTGAACCTACATGGATGCGGTATGAGTATAATAAAACACGTCAAATCCAGTAATTTCCTCAATAATTACATTAACCCGTCTCTGAGAAAAAGGAATTCAACCTGGTCTACATATTACTACTTCCCAGAATCTCTTTTGTGTATGTACATCCATAATATATGTATCTAACCTAAGATAGTTCTAAACTACAGAAAAATACATACATACAATTCATATTGTTTCTAATGAGATCAGTTACCTATGTTTTTCTGGGTTTTTTTTTTACGATATTTTATTTTGATGTGAGAAAGAGACGATGACTAAAAGAGCAGTCTAATCCAATATTGGATCTTAATTGATACATGCTTTCCTAATGAGTAATTTGCTCTCTGTAGAAGTGGAATCGACAGGAAGAAAATTTGTACATATGTATATACATGGTTTGATTGAGTCAAAAAGAATTTTGTTCGAGAAGGTATTTAATTTGATTTTTCTTATGGAATGAAGCATCAAGGATAACTCTTTTTTTGCTAATGATTACTGCCTTTTACAAGCATTTGTATAAGGATATACATATGTACATAATTATCCAACTTGTTCCTGTCTAGATACTTTGTAGTTGTTCCGGTCAATCATGCATAGGTAAAAAGGCTTAAATTGGTCTGTCTTTATACACACAAAATATACCTTCATATCATGGACGTGAATATTTATGGTTCTGTTATGAAAAAAAAAAAAAAAAAAAAAGGACAGAAAAAGAAGAAAAGAGAGAAAATGTATTAATAAATTCAAGGCTCTTCCGCGTTTTTTTTATATTCCCTTTTAATGTTTTTGGTTTTTTTTTTAACTTCCATCTCTTCTTTTTTTTTAATCCTTTTTGTCTGTCTTATATAATAGAAATGACGCTGTTTCTATGATTCTATCTTACATGCTTTGACCTCTTTGAATATTATACATATATGTATGTATGTATGTTTCTTTTGAATAATAGGGAAATGATTGAACTGCTCCCAACTGTCGCTCAAACAACACTCACAGCGAGTCATGCAAAAGTCTTTCCTGTCACTTAAAATTATTACCCAATTTAGTTTAAAAAAACAAAAACAAAAACAAAAACAATGAAGGTCAATCTATTCACCTTACACTCCTTTTCAAAAAGTTAAGACAGAACGTGTAAGTGCTTCACCCCCCCCCCCCATACACACACACTCTTAATACTTATATAAGCTATCACTTATATAAATTTATACAAAATATATAAATCAGAACTCCTGTTAGTATGTACATATATTTTAAAAAAAAAACCTGTACAAAAAATAAAAAAAAACAAGAAACAAAAACCATTTGATGAAGAAAAATGAGGAATGACCTTCATGATCAAAATGCAATATTTGTTATTATTATTATTATTATTATTAGTGATGCATTCAATTCTATACGCGACAAGCTTTTTGGGATAAACAAAAATACTGTGGTTTCTCCCTTAGGCTGATTTTCATATGTTGACTCTTTTGATTTAAAGCAGCTGACTCTACGTGTTAATAGCTCAAAAAGGGTATTGTTATTATTATTTCTGATTTTTTTAAATCAAGGATTGCACGTCCTTTTTTTGAATATTATATAAGTATTAACGATTGGTATGTACAGATATTGATATAATTTATAAATGTATAGTATATCTAAATTATAATAACTCTGCCCAAGATTAAAAAGTTGGCAACACGGAAAGTACAGAAGGTTAGTTACCAGTTGTTTTTCCAAATTTTCCGTTCCTTTTTGTCAATCGAGGTTGCGAGTGAACAAAAAAGCTCGACGTGATATATGTAGTTTGTCCAAGTTTGATGACTTCTAAATATACGGAACTATTTGACGAGATATATCGCGCAACCTGTCCATGGATCCTTGAACTCAAAAAATAAATTACATATCCCTTCTAACGAACTTTTAAATCATTTATACACCTTTAACGGCAAAAAACCTATTCCATGAATCAATTCTGTGAATAAAGCTAGTATTAGTTAATATATATATATATATGTATATGTATACTAATGAACCACATCCAAATTGTGTACCCACATTTACCCGTCATGAATGAATGATGAGCGAACGCATGGGTTGCTTCTTTTATATGCGCCTTTTACAAAAAAAAAGAAGAAGATAGGAAAAGAATAGAGCAGACCTGTATTTTTATTTTCTTTCAGGAAATCAAAGAATTTATGGATACGATGTTGCGTTACGAATAAATAGTAAAAAGTTACGTTTATTTATTCAAGTAGCCGGTAAAGTGGTTAACACAATCATTAACCATAACTATATATATTATAATAATAACAATCTCGAAATATTCAATGTGTATGTTTTGTACAACGAGAGGTATATTGCAGACATTGCAATTGATAAAGGAGATGAAATGAAGCAATTTTATATATTATTATTCTGTTAATTGTTATAATAAATAATCCAAATTTTGTTAAGAGATGTGATGCCCATTAATTCGTCTGCCGACTTGTTTGAACTTTTTATAGATCAAGTTATAACTTGATTCCTCAAGTTGCTCGCAAAGTAATGACATGACGCACTTTTCATGAATCCTCTTACTTAATTATAAATACTTGTTATAATGCATAAAAGGAATGCAAGTGATCGGTTCTCTTAAGATCATCAATATATTGAGGGGACATATTTTGACTCCTTGAATTATATATATTTAATCGTGTGATACTCTCCACTATAATTATGAATAAATAATTTGGAATTTAATTTTCGGGTATTCCGATAGGATAAATGTTTTTGTTTTTTTAAGTTGGCACACCTGTTACTGACATTTTTTGCCAAATTACACGTCAAAATATTCATTAGTTTTTGAGAATCGCGTCGTCCTTTTGTGAAAAGGACATTTTTTTAAATGTCTGAAAGATGATGACTAAAACGCAGATATTGAAACTTTGAGAATCTCTGGTTTATTTCTCGAGATACATCACCTATAACTATCAAGACACCGACCATCTGATTTTAAATTTACCTTAACTCAGTAGTTTTTGTTCTTAAATTAATTATATTGATAACTATTTTGAAAATTGGGTAAAACAATGTTGGCACATTTGCATTTCATCTGGACTTATTTTGAGGGGGATTAAATGAATTTTAATGATTAAATAAACATTTTTTAATGATCAATATTTTTTACCCAATTATTGTAGATTAAAGTTTTGTGAACTCAATAAATAATTAATTGTTTATTATCTACTCGGTTAAACTTGACTTGAATTGTTTATCTTTGGACTCGACTCAAATTGTGAGTCAAGTCTTAAATTTAATAAAAGTCGACTCTTTATTTTATTTTTAATCACTCAACCTTAACAAATCATTTATATCAATGATTCCTTTTATGTAAGGAGTGTGGAGTACAAATATACTTCCTCAAACTATTCATTTACTCAGATTCGTTCCATTCTCACTTTCAATACGAAGACAGATTGATCAGCAGAGACGAGGATTCATATGGAATACAAAGAGATCTTACATTTCAAAAGTTTGACAAACACGGAGGTCCTGTGGAAATCATTAAACTTGTCATGGCTTCAACGACTTAGGTTAAGCGAAGACTTTTGATCAAAAACCCTAAAATACAATTTCTACAAAGTTACAAACTACTTGTTTGAAATGAGAATCGCAATGGATCCATCGGAACCCTTTTCGACCATCAATGCTGAATCATTATATTGTAAAAACAGGGTCTCTTCTTTAGTAATTTCCTATCCCTTAAATATGTTGAAACCTTGAGTTTTAACATACGAATGCAAAGTAGGGATGAATTTCTTTTAAGTTCTGGGATGACCTCAAGGGGGTGAATCTAATATTTGGAAACTAAACACCATCCACAAACTTTCTTAGAAGCTTCAACACTCTTAACGAATAGATTGAAAAAAAAACTTCAAGGTTTGTTCTTTTTGTTCCGTTTCTGGATCGGAAGGTGGTATAAAATTAAATGAACATTCATCAATCAGCAATGTCTCCGCAACTTTTGGTCCGGAGACGTATGGAATACCTAAAGGAAAGAGATAGTGATTACATTAAAACTTGCTGGATAACGATTATAAAGAATCCATATACCACCTCACAACAGAAATAGTTAAGATTCAGACAGGCAACATCAAGTCTCTTTACTAATAAATCACAGATCAACAAAGACGAAAGAAAACGTTCTTTTTGTAGGGCATTTGAGGAGAATATGAGTTTTCATTAAATAAAATAGACTGGATGATAGCACTTAGAGGACACTTTAAAACCGACTCACTCATAACGAAAGTTATCAGCGAGAACAAATGGGCCCCCACAAATATCCTTGAGGCAGTGAAACGAGAATTAGACCTTCACAAGGACTTTGAATAGAAAAGAAAACAAAGGATCTAAATTTCTGGTTCTTCATCTTCTGCATATTTTTGCCGGGTGTTTTTTTTTTATTATAGAGGAAAGGAAAAAAAATGGATGTCTGTAGAGGTTTAATTTGTCGTGGTATTAATATGATTACTATTTTGTATCAACTTATAAATACTCTTGAGTTAGTAGTCCTTAAATTATTGCTTCAAATCAATGTTTGTTTGTTTTTTTGAATTCATCTTTAACGACTCGACTCAAGTCAATATCACAACACTACTATGTATAGATAGATTATAATGATAGGGTCCATCACTCCTAAATATACATAAGTAACTTCAATAGATTAAATGATCCATTCAATATATGTAGTTGTGTATTAAATGGGTGAGTAATTACATATGTAGAGGATTAACAAACAAAATCCAAGATGTACACGATTTTTAACTGAGATTACGACATAAAGGCGTTTTATAGGTATTTATTCATAGTATATGTACTTATAGACATGCCTCTTTGACAATCTTTTATTGATATTCTCTTATCCCTAAAATATTACTATACTTTAGGAAGAGTCCGTCTTAGAATAGGACGGAAATTCATTCATTCCGTTCAACATATACATATTGTACATAGTTTTGGGGGATGTATGTATTTATCCCTTCTAAATCTTAAGGAGCCCTCGGAGTTATTGAACAAACTATGAGCATAGCAATTCCTATTGCATCTCTCAGCTTTCCCTCTAAAACAGAAAGAAAGATCTTGAAGATAACTAATAATTATGTAATTTTCTCCGACTATTTGTTTTAGAGATGTTCCCAGCTTAATAAAATTCACTTAGAGTTTGATAAATCAACGTTGTTCAGTATGTATGTAGAAGTTGTTGCTACTTAACAGAGTGCATTGTGTATGCGCGCTCAATGACATCATCCATTGACGTTGTCATCACTCTAACTTGGAAGTAGGATGAGGGAAACATACAAACTATAAATACTTTATCTTCATTAAGAATAATGACAAACTATTTTCGTGCTTTATTTTGTTCCAATAGATATAAAACTAAGTCACTCTGAATGAATTTAATAGGAGCATATGCAAACGAACAAAGCGTGTATGACCACCACAAGAGGGCGCAATTAAATAAACTTTGTTTTTACCAACTTATCTTCTTATTTGAAGATAAGTACTCACTTTTAAAATACCCTGTTCATCATAGATTTACATGGTTTTAGCCTAAAGAACCCCTCAAATCTTTTATTTATTATCCGATTGTTATTATCTATTGGAGACCTGAGGGAGGATCCCTCTCAAATTTCCCTGTTATTAAGTCATAAATAATTATTAAACGCATTTCTCAGAGAGGAGTAGCTTTAGAAACACTTCTTTCATGCCAATTTATGCCCTTCGTATTGGCTATTGAACTTGTTCTTCAGCAGAATTTTATGGTGCATTAAAAAGATCATAAATTGTCCAGGAAATATGAAAAAAGAACTCATCTGACTAATAAGTATAGTATATAATATTATTTACTGGTCTATTGGTAAATCCAATAGAAATAAACGCTCATAATTTTAATGGAATGTAAAACTATTTATATTTTGATTCATACCTATATTTGAGGCTTCATCTCAATTGAAGATTATTCACTTGAATAACCCGTTATGGTCGTATGTAGAATATTGGGATGATAGAAATAACTAAATTCTATATTTGTTTTTATTGAAGGTCAAACATTCAAAAGAGGAGTCCAGTTTCTTTTTGCTACCTATTGTACATATATGAATGTAGGTAGATCTAAAAATCTACGTACGATTCATTCAAGTTCATACAAGTTTTTTTTATACAAATAAAAATCCGGAAATATTTATACGCAGAAGAACATTATGTATTGTAGATACATATATTTGGCAAAAACCCCGTGCTTGGCGTAACTGTATACGCAGGAATAACAAAATATAGTCACTGCTGTTACCTCAATGACTTTTATTTGAGTTATTCAAGTATTCACTGAAGCTCCTCTAGGAATATCTCTTTTTCTTTAAAACAAAAATAAATATTATGTAGTTGAAATTGTCAATGAATGATGGATAAGCTCAGACTCAATCAATAGAATTCATTCTCATATTAGAACTCATTGACCTACCTTAATATTCTACTCAAAGTAGTTTGCTCTAACAGCAGAAATGACGTCATGTCCAATCATGTATACACCTATATTAATATATTTTGCTGGTTGATTCTTATTTTACTCTTTGTCTACCCAATCACAACGAACTTTTTGGAATAAACAATAATACACTGTATTGATCTCCCTTCACCTGTTTTTCATCAAATGACTCTTCTGATTTAAATCAGCGGACTCTACGTGTTATAAAGTAAAAAAGGGTATTATTACTATTATTATTATTTAGGATTTCGATCTATAAAAAATATAATAAATCAAGGATTGCGCGCCCTTTTTTTTGAAATGTATAGTATATCTAAATGATAACACTGCCCAATATTAAAAAGTTGGCAACAAGGGAAATACAAAAGGGTAGTAGCTACCAGTTGTCTTTCCAAATTTTTCCTTTCCTTTTTGTCAATCGAGGTTGCGAGTGGACAACAAAAGCTTGTCGATAGTACTATTAATATTACTATGAACAACTCAAATGGGATTCTGTTCAGCTGTGAACAATTTCTTGCTATTATCATAGAATAATGGTCCCACAATCGGGAAGACTTGGCTGACTATGAACAATAATTTGGTGTATTTCTTTTCTTTCGAATATTGGAAGAAGAGTTGCGAAATACAATTTAGATAACGTTCTGTAGTTAATGTTGGATCAGTCTTATGTATGACTTAAGCCTAATCTGTCTTTGTACCCATTTAATTTGTTCCCTTTCCATCTGATTCAACTCTATCTGTACGATTAATGAAAGTTTGAGCATTCTGTTCTTTTATCAGCCTTCAATTTCTCTAAATCTCATGCCTGAGGATGTGACTTTTGTAGAACGTGAGGAAAGAGTGGGAGTAAGACCTATGGCACTATTGAATTAAGGCCCTTGTATTCATAAAAGCTATTAAACAAAGTGGCAAAACGACGACTACGTGATCAAATTTTATACAAAAAATCACTTGTTCATGTATTGACTTTTTTGTTCCCTGGGGGAATTGACTCATTGTATACCACACGACACAACCTCTTTCTTATTACATGAATTAAATCAAGGTAAATTCTACAAAAAGACAACAAGTGTAAGTGTACTTCAAAAGTGACACCTTGTGAGGAAAAAATTTGTCTCATAGACAGGAAAATCCCTCTTATCTAACAGACGCATTTTGCTACTTTGTTTTATAGCATTAGTTAACACAATTGAAGATTTTATGAATCATATATTCATCGAATATGCTCTCGTTGTTTCTTAATTTATTTTGCATTTATAGCAACAGCATTGAGATGATTCATGACATGCCTTTGGCGGCAATCTAAAATCTTGGATCAAATTAATTATTTAAGCCTTTCTAAAGTTAATTCAAAATGGTGTGTATTCTTTTTGAGTTGATAAGTGATGAGTAGGATAAGAAAAAAAAAAAAAAAAAAGAAGAAGGAAGGAAAACAGTTTAAAAAATAAATAAGGTGATCAAAGAGTCGTCTTTTTCAGGTAGACATCATTTGCATGTTAAATGATTTCGGGGGGGGGGGGGGTTGTATTTCTGCTTCAGGTAAGATGACCTTTTATATTTAAAAGTAGATAATATTATAATTGCTGATGTAGAGTATTTTACTCAATAACCGTTAGTTTATTAGGGGGAAGAGTCAAATCAAAACAAATCCGCTCAATGGATAGCATAAACGTTTGTGCACACTCTGTAACTGTCATTCGATTTTGTGAGTATTTAACCAAATATTTTTTAATCATATCATGAAATATTTTTTTTTTTTTTTACATAATACCGTTAGTTTTCGTGTACATTTTGGTATACTGTTAACGATATAATTTAAAACATTTTTCTTTTTTGAGAATATTGGATCGCAATGGCGTTCAAGGAATCGTTAGACGTATCCAATAATTGTTAAATTATTTTTGAACTTCCTTATGTCTGAATTGGAACTATCTGGGTCTTCTCATTCAGATTTCTATAAAGTTTATCTGAAGAAAAGTGGAACGTTTTTCTTGGGAACGCCATCAACATATTTTTTTCATTTTGAACAGATGAGTTTTCAGGGGTTGTTCCATTTCTTTAGTAATAGTGTACATTGGACCTGGCTTATGCTTACCCTTAGTATACTTGCCGTAGTACCAATCTTGTAGAGTTGAAAGAAGTATTTTGTATTTTGATAGCGAAGGATTTGATAAATTGAGTGTCACAATAATTTTTGTTTCTTTTTGTATTCCTCATCCTTAAACAAATATGGACCTACTTTTAAAAATTATAGTCTTTAACAATGATCAAATGTCTTTATTACAATAACAAATCTATTCAGACTAAATGCAGGAATACTCTATAACCATTTTGACGATTATGGTAGTAAGCAGTAATGAAGTAAATGCCCTATTACGTATAATTTTATTATGCATTTTTAACAAAATTTACAACAAATATAGTCAAAAGTTATTGAATTCTTCCTTTAGAAGGAAATGTTTCCTCCTCCACAATCTAACAAAGAACGAACATAAATTTATAAAAGAGCAAGAATGCCAACCGTTCCCCCCCCTTTTCTAATCACTTCAATATAAATTTATACACAAGTATAACTATAGTTAGACCTAGGGATGATGCAACTTTTTGGTGACAAAAATTACATTATTTTTATTATTAGAAAAGGAAAAAACGGTTGGTACTCCTGTTCTTTTTAAGTAAAGTACTCATCGAAATCGATCAGACCTTTTTTGAATTTCTGTACTCCTAATAAAGGGAGAGTATAATGAAAAGGCTGGATCAATGCCTAAAATCAAGGATGTGAAAAAGAGTCAATTCTAGAAACACACCCGGTACCCATAGATAGAAGCATAATTTCAGCCGATTACATTTGTCATTACTTTGCTGTTTTTCTTAAGAATAGCTTATTATTAATAATTTAGTGGTAGTGCAAATTTGTTGATTACAGAGCCCTATATCCACGGCATATATAAAACCAGAGCATGAGACCTGTGCGATGTCTTTTCTATGGACTAGTATCATTAGGATGAAAAAGCAAATAAAAGCTCATTCATGTAAAATATACGATAAAATCAGTGGAGAGAAAGAAAGTGGTATTAGAGTAATACCACTAATAGACTCAGACTTGACTCGAAAAAAGCCGAATTCGAATACTGCTCTGCCCATTAGTGAATAAAATTACTTAATGCCTAATCAATACAAATTGAGTATAATCCTTTTATGTCTTTGTTGGGATTGTATAACAAAATTTATGATAATCTAATTAAAGAACTATTGTAGCTTCAAACGTTATCAAATCCAGTACTACGGATTAATATTTATAAAATTTTCTACGTCTGTGAAATTAAACCGATTAATTATATTCGTAATTCATATTACACATTATAGGAACTCATATAATTAATTATATGGAATTATTTTATTTAACCATTTGAAATTATTCCAACAACTTCAAGCAGAGTCGAGGGTAATACATTTAATAGTCATTTAAATTTTTTTTCTGGGAAAAATAAAATAAAATAGGATAATTATATTCCATTATGATTATTTCAATTATATACATATATATATATATATATATATATCAGAAGAACTGAACATCGATTTGGAAAGGAAATGTAATTCCAAATTAAGTTTTCATGAGTAAAAAAAAAAAATAAATAAAATTGATTATAATTTGAATTGATAATATGATGAAAAAGTACACTGAAATGATTATTAGGATAATTTTAAATATTTCAGATATATATACATATAATTTAAAAAGACAAAAGGAAATATTTGTCGGGGAATTAACTACATTGAGATCCATTGACTATACAAACGAGTCTCTGAACCAATTAGATATACTCTAAAAGTAGAAACATCCTAAAGCAAATAAACTAAAGGATATTGCATAAACATGGACTAATAAAGTTCATGAAGACCATGCTAAAAAATCCTCTTGGAATCACAATTGAGGATTGGAGTATTTTAATAAAGTGCAAAAGTTCTTGTAGTCGATGCTTAACTCTAGCAACAATAATGTTCCTCTTAATTATATTCTCTAACCTCAACAAAATATTAATGATAGCATTGAATTGATACCTTTGCTAACATCAGCCCCCTGTACATACATAGGATTTTAATGGGAATTCTAGTACAAGGTACTTTAATGAGGAAAAACATCAACTTTTGAAACAATATTAAATATGGAAGAATATTTATATCATATATTTTTAATAAAACTTACAACTAATGATGATAAGAGTCATTCATTAATTAATTCTACCTTAAGAGATTGATGCTTCTCCCTTCAGCCGTCTAACAAAGGGTGAACATGATTTAAAAGAAGAGTCACAGGAGTGCTAAGCGTTTTCCCATTCTCAAAACTGTATTTTGTCATACAAGCCCCATCCCTAGGGATGGGCATTTTGTTGAGATGAGTGAGCGTGTCCGCAACTACAACGATACAGAGAAGACTAAATTTAATGATTATCGGTGTAGACGTACCAACTGATATTTTTCTTTTATTCCTTAAATCTCAACATTTTGCCTATGTCTTATTAGAAGTGTTTTAAAGCAACGTTGGATCGTTGAACTCAAATGAGCTCTGGTCAACAAGTTTTGAGCAGTACACTACTGTTGTTATTAAAGACCTCTTCTTTCTCGTTGTACCCTGGGTTTTGTAGGAAATGTTGAGGGAATTAATGAGAATAGTATATTCATTTTTCATATACTCAATATATTTTTATACTTCCTAATTATGTAATGTTCATTGTAGAAATAGTGTTTTACATACATTTTAAATTATGTATATTTTTTTACGAGAGAACAAAGACCGGTTACTGCATTGATTTTCATTCTACTTAGGTTATTTAATGGCTATTATTTATGACTTGGATTATCTTGTAAATAACTTCTAGTTATTGGATTAATTAATTATTAGGAATTTATTAGTTATTCATGGATCCACTCATCAACTATAAATCCAAGAAAATATTTTTAGAGAATAATAGCTGCATCTATGTCATAATATGTAAATATATCCATACTTTTAAGTATTTAGGCACACTTATAATCAAATTAAGTCATTATTAATAATTGTTATCATTTTTTGAAGAATAACTCCAAGTATTTTAATTTTAACACCTTTATTTGTGATATATGAAACCTATTCAAGCAGAGCTTGACTCAATGCAATTTGCAAATAATCACATTGAAGTAGGATTTGAGCAAAATATGTATAGTTTTAGAAACTAAGTCAGAGGTTTCTAACCTGGGCTGAAGCCATAAAGGGGCACCAGAAACAAGATGATTTAAGGTATTAAGATATGAGTTTATTAAAAGTATTCTGGGTTTGTTGCAAACACATAGTATGTAGGTACAGTATTTATATGTACATGTAACTGAGTCAGTTCACGACGTATTCAAAGTTGGACGGAAAATATAAAGAAAACTTGGCCTCTGAGCCAACTCGAATAAAACTTCAGAGTCCAACACAAGTCTTTTGAATTTTGTAAACAAAATACTGTTCGTGCTCATAATGCATGTCACTAGTTCGACGTGGATTTGACATCCATTGCTTCTCGACTCTCCTTCTGGAAAAAATTTGGGGTTAGTTCTGTTATGATACCCATTATATCATAAAAAAAGAAAAGGAATGAAGAGAGAAGTAATCTATAAATGTTGAAGCCACTGTACGGGTTGAGATTCTGGATAAAAACGATAGATGTTGCTTTACATTTGGCTTCATTGTAAATTGGAAAGACAAAATGTCGACCAGAGTATTTGATATGGGGCGAGAGGTTTGCTAACTAAACATTGCATCTCTGGCATGCAACATACAAGTCCATTTAGTATCATATTTATTTATCGTAAATTATTATGATAATAATTAATTAATTAATATCATAGTCATAATTATTTATTTTGTATTAATGCACATATTTTATATGTATTCATTTATTTGGTTATTCTTTATAGTTCCTTTCTTTAAAATTAGAACCAATGTTTACAATATTTCAATATGTGCATAATCGTTGATAATACAACGATTTCAAAATTATATTCAAACCATGGAGAAAGGATAAAATAAAATTGGAAGAGCGTCATAGACTCCTTTAAGGATTTATATGGATCCATTTTATTTTAAAAAACCTGGAGGTGATTGCATGTGAATGGAATGAGCAGAGTTGATCAGCACAAATTTGTGTTATACCCGGGCTAGTTGGGTAAAATAAGGACTACTAAATTGACTTGGTAACCCTGACATTTTGATGAATGGTTGGGAGGAGAGGAGTGTCAGCTTTCATGATGTTTTACTAAATCAGCTATTCTCTCATCCTTCTACAGGGAAAGACGTTGACGGTCTATGAGGCAATCTTGAGTTGATTAAATTATAATTTGTAGACGGTCTGTAGTTCTCAATTATGTGGTGTGTGTACTACATGTTCTCCCCTCAATAGTAGCTTTGGAAAATATAAAATTATCTACTGATTGCAAACCACTAAAAATACTAGTCACGAATGAATGCTTTAGATTTACAGCACTACTTAAGTGTCTATTTTATTTATTTATTTTTAAATGAGGAAGTTATATTTGCTTTACATTTTTCTATTTCGATGTTTAACTCTGCATTTTGTTCATTTTTAATCACATCAATAAAGTCATTAACCTGTCGCTCACTCTGAGTGGGTTGAATTTAGTGCAGGTGTCATTCATGAAAATAAATGTCTGACCCTATGTATAAAGAGCGGTGAAAGACATGAGCTCAGACTATGTATGATCCCATTCCAACTGACTTTTTTGACCATTTATGTATGTATAACGAAACACAACTGCTATGTACAAAATGCCATTTGACAAACTTTGATTTTATATTATTAAGTTGTGTTTAATGACTTTAAAAAATGTGCTTCTATGTACATACATAGTTTCAACATGACTTGGATGAGTGTTTGCATCAGTGTAGTAGTGCATACTTAGTCTATTTATGAAGTAAATCAATCCTTTTATTCACGCTCCAACATATTTCCGGAGTTTAAGCCCTCCAGATGTCAAATCTAACCATAAATAATGTTAATAATTTATAATAGATACGTACTATACATAAATAAATTCAAGTGAATGATTTTTACACTTAAAATTAGTACTACTACTAATAATAATAAGTCAGGATATAGTCACATATGTATGTATAAAAAGGGTCTAAAACATTTGGGTGTGTTGTTTTTTACCGGAAGGAGTTTTTTTTTTAATTAAATTTGGCAATAATTATCCTACGAAGACGTTTTTTAAAAAAATATATAAAATAAATCTATAAAAGCCATTTACAAAGGTCAATTCCGAATGATGTTTTTGTCTTACCATTATTATAACTCTTGCTCATACTAATTATAATTTACCAAGCACATTTGACATTCGTCTCTCATTTAATATACTGAGACTTTTGATATAATTGGGTAATTGATTCAAAGTACGTATACACAAAAAGGAATGATGTGATATGATAAGTATCCAAGTATTATTAGCACAGAAGGAGTCAACTCAGCACCTTTTATATATGTATTCATTCGATAAAATAAAAAAGTAGAAAATACATACAAACAATCAGTTCCTACTAATTGGGGGACCTTCTCTTTTCTTCCTCTCTCATTCCCAGTAAATAAATACATAGATACATAACTGATCCAACCTAATAAATGATAATCAATGATGTATAAAAAGGGTCCAGCTGATATCCACAAAAAGGACGGTTGTTGGCAACATTTGTCTATTCAAACTTCTTCTTCTTCTTCTTTTATGACTCAGTTCTATTCAATTCAAAAACAACAAGTGCCATTTTTAAATTAAGTTAAAAATGCCTGAGGATTTGATTCAGGAACTTGGGTCGACGACAATGGAGGTAGCAACGCTTAAAAATTTGTCCAGGATACGAGTGTGATAGCATTCCGGCCATGCTATTTCTCGACTTCGTCTTGAAGAAATTTCCCATCATGAGACTTTCAAATCTCTGATGTCATAAGAGAAATCCGGATCCATTCAATAAACATGGTATTAGTAATGATTCAGGTACATTTGATTTCACATCTGACCTATCGTAGTTCATTACTTCATGTATTATCCCACTATCAGTCGGAGGACATCAAAATTGCATCCAATTTATGTAGAAATACGCTGGTAAATCCGTCTCTTCTTGTTTTCTCATAACCCAATAATTGGAGCTCTTAAGTCGAGTCAGCATTTTCAAAATAAAATAGACGAAAAGTATAGACTTATAACAATGGACGAGACTAAGGACTTCATGTGTGACAATAGTCGAAAAGATATTCCACTTGAAACATTCAAAAGTGGATAGTATAAAGAATGCCTGATACATCCAGTTGAAGAATATTGTTGCCGTGATCAGCATTGACTTGAATAATTTTTGCTTGTACTAAAATGCTCCGATCGTCAATTGTGATCCTAAGAGGGGCTTTTGGATAATGAGGGGATGTGCTCTTATCTAATGTCATAATTAAAATTCTCTCATCTTGTGTATATTGATCTTCATGAACTTTATTATTCCATTTTTATGGAATATTTTATCATTCATTTATTTGTTTTTGATGTTTCTAGTTTTTTAGAACATATGCAATCGATTCAATGACTTGTTATAGTAGTCGATTTCAATGTAATTATTTCCCTGAGAGTTATTTCTTTTTTCTTTTAAATTATATTTGAAAACTTTATAATTGTAATTATAACGTATATTTTCATCGTATTATCAATTTAATCTATTTTTTGTGTGTTTATTTATGTGAACTTAATTTGGAATCACATTGGTTTTCCGAATCAGTGTTCAGTTTTTCTTGTATAAATATATATATATATATTTGAGATAATCATTATGAAATTTCATCCTATTTTATTTTTTTATGGAAAAATTTAAGTGATTACAAAATGTGTTACTTTTGACTATTTGAAGTTCTTATAATAGTTTTAAATGATGATTAAATTGTTGAATAAAAAAAAAGTAGCCACTAGATGGTTAAATAAAATCATTTCATTTAATTGTATGTGTTTCTTAAATATGTAATATGAATTATAGGATTCACTTATGTGTAAAAGAGTAGAAATTTTGAGGTGCAATTCCGACAAAGACATATTGAGGTTTATACTATATTAGTATTGATTAAATAATAATTTATTTTCGAGTCCATTCCAAAATGACTCAGGTCTCATGCTATGGCATTAGTTGCTACAATTTTAAGGTTCTATCCTTTACAAATTTTTAATACCACTCAATGATAATAATAATCTATTCCTAACTGAAACATCAAAATAATAAGTTACATTCCGCCCCTTCAAATTTAATTGGCTGAAAATCTGTTTTACTTCAAGGGTACCATATTTAGTTATGACCTCATCTCGGGCGTGCGTGTCAGCTGGACCCTTTTTATGCATCATTGATAATAATACATATATAGGAATGTAAATAATATGCAAATCAGGCTTATAAGAATCAAAGAAAGAGAATATCAAACTGGTAACTCTGACAATTTGATGAATGTTGAGAGGGAAGCAGCTTGAGCTGTCATGACGTTTGACTGAGCTACAAGCTGCTATTCTCCATTATATATGTATACAAATGAAGACATCAATAATAAATAGTAGCATTATGTATGTATACCATAGATGAGAGGCAGAAAATTAACTGAAATTAATGTCAGGAAATTATATATTTTTAACTAATAATAATTATACGAGGACTTGAGCCCTTTTTGTTTACATTTTATTTGCTTTATTAACGTTAATGCATGTATTCCTTCATGCAAGATCTTTACTATCTGGTAGATGTTCTCCCCTCAGTAATAAAGGAAAAATGATAACAGCTTTAGAAAACAAAAAGTACTGTTCGAAGAGCCAACTCCACAAAGTCTCGCACGCGGCATTTTGCATATTATTTACATTCCTAATAATATAAAAGCATGCATACTACAAAATTATCACGAAACCTAGGCTCCTTCTCTGGGAACTCCGGGAGGGGAGGGGGAATTTTTATTAATTGATATCTAGTATATATACTTATCATAATACATAATAAATATCATGGTATGTTACAACCTTCCCTTCAAAAAGAGTAAGAAGAAAAAAGGTTCAAAATCGGTTGATATATATTTAGATAATTTTAGCAAATTATTGGACTATTCTTCATTTAATAGAAGGGAATCATTCAACTAATCAATGTTGTTTAGAACACTCATATTGGGTAAAAGTAAATAAATCGACAGCTGACTTTAAAAAGTATAAACTGTTACTGCAGGGCTCTGAAATATACTATTGATGCGATGTTGACTTTTTCTTTTCTTTTTAAATCGTGGGTTTCACCTTTTTAAAGTTTGTAATCAATCCTGCTACATTACATCTAATTTCACATCTTTACTACCGTAAAATAATTGATTTTTTTACCATATATCTCATTCACACTTAGTTTAATTTTTTTATCCAAATTAACATGGGTCATTAATAGTATTAATTACTAATTTAACAAGTAATTAAGTAATTCATTAAATAATGAAATAGTTAATTAAGACTCACATACACATTTATCCAAGTCATATTATTATGGTTTATTGAATAAACTTTAAAATGTATTGATGAAGGACTGATAAAGTCCATATGGGGGAAAAAAATAAAATAATTTCATCCAGGGTAAAGATGAACCTATGTATTTAAAAAAAAGAAAAAATATGTACTCTACTCATTATAAATTGAAGCCCCTTTAAAAGGCAACTCCCTCATGACCTAGGTCACACCACATTCTTCCTCCTCACTAATTTTACTTCAATAATAAAAGAAATACCCGTTTTCCTTGCACATACATTATCAAAAACAGCCTGTAAATAAGAATTCTTAGTTACACCTAGTTGTTTTATTAACAATTAACAATGTATTAAAATAACGAAAAAAATATACATATGTATTTATCTATATCTATTATGATCAAGGGAGAGTATGAATATATATATATAAATCCAAGGACATTTACTGGGTTGGGTGGTTTAAATGGATTTTTTACAAAAGAAAAGAAAATAATAATAATAATAATAATAATATGACTAAACTAAAAACTAAAACTTGTTACGTGATATGATGGGTAAACAAATTTCAGATCAGTCGAACAAAATTTTGGAGTTTCACAAAATAGTTGAATTTGTGTAAGTGTTGACTTGATTCATCAGTATTAAGTATTAATATTAATTTTTAAGCAACTGTAGACGTACTATAAATTATAAGTAATTTCAGCCGACTTGACCAATATTAAGAGGTTTACCAAAATTATTATTTCCATGTTTCTACACTTTGCCCACAAGAATCAATATCAAACAATTTGCTTAAAATGCGTAATATAATAATTTGAACTGAAGGTACTAAATTTCCCTGACTTATTAGCTGTTTATATATATATATATATATTGATGATGGTTGTAATTGAATTTTTTGCACTAACCAATTATGATATTGGATAACTTATAAAAATTTACTTGATTTCAATTGCTTTTTGCTGCAAAAACCTCTACATCTTTTTTTATGAGAGCTTAACATTGCAAAGCATGTTTTTAAAAAACCTTAAAACAACTTTCGATAAGTGTTCTGCCATAAAGTTTAATAAAAGAAATAAATCAAACCCCTCTGTTTCGGTTTGATTTCAATAATAAACGCATGCAAATCCCATATTTGTTTAGCAACAATGAATCTAATGCGAATTAAAAGAAGTCAATTCAGCTGTCGATGATCCTGGATATTGATGCATGTTGAATCAAATCCTTTATAATGGATTTTGTAAGCTATTTAACATGGATTATAATTACTTCTTCTTTAAAATGCATTCAGTTGAATTAGTGTTACTTTGGTAAATCAAGGAAATAGGGAAATAAATAATTAAGTACATACTTAATTATATATATAATAAGAGTTTGCATAATTGGCTCTTTTCTGTGGTTTTTTTTTTTACTTTTGAAAGAAAATGCAATAGATTTGAATAGCTTAGAGGTTATTCAAAAACAAATTTTAAATTTGTTTTTTTTGTATTTTGTATTTTATTTTTTTACATGGGTTTTGTGTTGTTTAGATAGAAACACCTGAAGTTTCCTCATAAGTATCATCTTCTATTCAAAAAAAGAAATACCGTTCGATATCTGTATTATCTACTATCATTTATAAAGAAAAGGAAAAAAAGTTGTAGAATACATACATTGATAATCAAAAAGATATATCATATACGCACGCTCAAAAAAAACAACAAAAAAAGTCATGATGAGATAGGTATACAGAAAAAAAAAAGTTATATATGAACCCTTTTTGTAGGAAATGCCGCTTCAAGGCATCTTGTATTTGAATTTGTGTTCGGCAACGAAAGAGGTAAAAAAAAAGAAAAAAAGAATTGAGGATAAAATCCCATCTGTGAAGACTCTCTGTCAACGTCGCTAGGTACATATGTGCATTAGCGCATCCCCCCAAAATGTCGTGGATGTGTGGTCAATTACTGATTTGTATATAAGATCCATGTTTCCACCATAGGAGCCACTCATTTGAAAGTACAACTTTGAGTACTAAAGACAACTTTTATAGGGAAATGAAAATCTTGGTAAGACATTGAAAACCTTTGCATAGGTGTACTTATTTGATTTTAAATATGCTCCGTAGGCAACAGTCATCTTGTTTGTAGCTTCTTTGACTCTTACTTCGAGTCGTCGAATTGCAAGACAGGACTCGTATGGAAACCCCGACGGACCCATTCTCACTGATGAGGCCTCAAGTGCTTCAAATTCATACAGCTCTCTGGGTAGTGGTTGCAGAACGGTCGTAGAGCAAGTATGCTCTACAAAGAATGAACAAAATTGTCGTCCCGTGTCTGAGGAAGTTTGTAATACCGTCAACGAACAAAAATGTGACACGGTCAATGAACAAAAATGTTCTACAGTCAATGAACAGAAATGCTCCACCGTCAACGAACAAAAATGTAGAACAACGTCTGAAAAGGAATGTAATACTGTCACTGAAACTGTGAATGAACAAAAGTGTTCCACAGTCAATGAACAAAAATGCTCCACAGTCAACGAACAGCAATGTGATACAGTCAATGAACAAAAATGCCAAACTGTTACTGACACAGTCAACGAGGAGAAATGTAATACTGTGAATGAGAAAAAGTGTGAGACCGTTACTGACACAGTCAACGAACAGAAATGTAATACAGTCAATGAGCAGAAATGTGAGACAGTCACTGACACAGTCAATGAGCAGAAATGTAATACTGTCAATGAACAGAAATGTAGAACTGTAACTAATACAGTTAATGAGCAGAAATGTAATACTGTTAATGAACAAAAATGTGAGACCGTCACAGATACTGTGAATGAACAAAAATGCAACACTGTTAACGAACAAAAGTGTGAGACCGTCACAGACACTGTCAACGAACAGAAATGTAACACCGTAAATGAACAGAAATGCGAAACAGTCACTGATACCGTCAATGAAGAGAAATGTAATACAGTCAATGAGGAAAAATGTGAGACCGTTACGGACACAGTCAACGAACAGAAATGTAATACAGTCAATGAACAGAAATGCGAAACAGTCACTGATACCGTCAATGAAGAGAAATGTTCTACAGTCAATGAGCAACAATGTAACACTGTCAACGAGCAACAATGCAACACCGTGAACGAACAGCAATGTAAAACTGTCAATGAACAAAAGTGTGAAACCGTCACAGACACTGTCAACGAAGAGAAATGCTCCACTGTCAATGAGCAGCAATGCAAAACTGTCAATGAACAACAATGTAAAACTGTTAATGAACAAAAATGCCAAACTGTCACCGATACCGTCAATGAGCAACAATGTAACACTGTCAACGAACAGCAATGTCAAACTGTTACAGATACTGTGAATGAACAAGAATGCAACACTGTTCAAAAACAAAAATGTGAGATTCAATATATGGTTCGATATGAGCAACAATGTTCGACAGTTAATGAACAAGAATGTAGAACAGTAAATGAGGAAGTCTGTGAAGAGGTATGTAATGGCCAAGCTTCAAGCACAAGTTATGGTAGTCCTGCTTCTTATGGAGCTCCAGCAGGTGGAAGAGGAAATGGAGGATCAGGTTGTTCAAGACAATGTAAAAATGTTCCCCGCCAACAATGTCAAAACGTTCCCCGCCAATCATGCCAAAATGTGCCTCGTCGAGTTGAAGAAGAAGTTTGTGAAAATATTCCTCGTCAAGAATGTAAAACAGTCCCAAAACAAGTTCAACGTCAAGAATGCAAGAACGTTCCACGTCAACAATGCAAAAATGTTCCCAGACAAGTTCAAAGACAAGAATGTAAGAATGTCCCAAGACAAGCATGTCAAAATGTTCCCCGTCAACAATGCCAAAATGTTCCAAGACAAGAATGTAGAAACGTTCCCCGTCAAGTCCAAAGACAAGAATGCAAGTCTGTTCCCCGCCAACAATGCCAAAATGTTCCAAGACAACAATGTCAAACTGTTCCCCGCCAACAATGCCAAAACGTTCCTCGCCAACAATGCCAGAATGTTCCTCGTCAAGTCCAAAGACAAGAATGTAAGAATGTTCCCCGTCAACAATGTCGGAACGTTCCCCGTCAAGTCCCAAGGCAAGAGTGCCGCAACGTCCCAAGACAACAATGTCAAAATGTTCCACGTCAAGTCCAAAGACAAGAATGTAAGAATGTTCCCCGTCAACAGTGCCAGAACGTTCCTCGTCAAGTCCAAAGACAAGAATGCAAGAACGTCCCAAGACAGCAATGTCAAAATGTTCCCCGTCAAGTCCAAAGACAAGAATGCAAGAACGTCCCAAGACAGCAATGTCAAAATGTTCCCCGTCAAGTTCAAGAACAAGAGTGCCGCAACGTCCCAAGACAGCAATGTCAAAATGTTCCACGTCAAGTCCAAAGACAAGAATGTAAGAATGTTCCCCGTCAGCAATGCCAGAACGTTCCCCGTCAAGTCCAAAGACAAGAGTGCCGCAACGTTCCAAGACAGCAATGCCAGAACGTTCCCCGTCAAGTCCAAAGACAAGAATGCAAGAACGTCCCAAGACAACAATGTCAAAACGTACCCAGACAACAATGTCAAAATGTGCCAAGACAAAAATGCCAGAATGTTCCTCGTCAAGTTCAAAAGGAGGAGTGTAAGAACGTTCCAAAACAACAATGTCAAAACGTGCCCAGACAACAATGTCAAAATGTGCCAAGACAACAATGTCAAAACGTTCCTCGACAACAATGTCAAAATGTTCCTCGTCAAAAATGTGAAACAGTCACACGTGAGAAATGTGAGCCTCAACAGCAGCAAAGTTGCGAGAATGTAGAGAGACAAGTTTGTGGTGGAGAACAAGGAGGACGAAGCAGAGCTCAGCAAGGTGGATCCAGAACTAGTCAACAAGGTGGTAGAGGATCTTCTCAGCAAGGTGGATCCAGAACTAGTCAACAAGGTGGTAGAGGATCTTCTCAGCAAGGTGGATCCAGAACTAGTCAACAAGTTGGTAGAGGATCTTCTCAGCAAGGTGGATCTAGAACTAGTCAACAAGTTGGTAGAGGATCTTCTCAGCAAAGTGGATCCAGAATTAGTCAACTATTTGGTAGAGGATCTTCTCAGCAAGGACGTCAAACCTCTCAGCAACAACAAGGAACAAATACATCATCACAACAAGTTGGCCGTGCTTCTACTCAAAGAGGAGGAAGTAGATTCTCACAACAAAGTAGTTCCAGCTCTGGCCAAATTGGAGGTAGAGTGTCACAAGCTCAACAGCAATATGCTCAACAAAGAAACTTTAGAGAGCAACAGCAATTGATACGTCAATCTCAGCAACAGGTCAGAAGACAGTTTCAAGGTCAAGTCCAAAGACTTAGTTCTTATTCAGGCTAGGAATTTCTAATGAATTTCTTCAAACGATCAATGTATTTATATAATATGTACATATTTATTTATTCATTTGATCCATTAGCCAATTAATGTGGTCTCCTTCATAAGATATTTTGTGTTGATACTAAACACCCATAACTTGTACTTGATATTTACATTTTTTATAGTGTTTTTACTAAATGAAATATAAGTATTCATTTTTATCTCCATTCCCTGAACGACTTCTTTTTTTTTTTCATGCTTGGGAAAAAAAAACATAGCAACAAAACTGTGAATTTGACTTCTATTTTTGAAGATTCACAAAACAGGAATTGAAAAGGTTAAGTAACAGGAATTAATATCAAAGATGTTCCCATACAACCATGTTAAAAATAGTATTTGGTATAATAGGAAGTAAGAAAAGATGGGAGCGCTCAATGAAGATAATATTTACATATTTTAATGGTCAGGGAGGGGAGAGTGAGGTGAAGCTCCATGGGTGGGTGCAGAGATTCCACAATTGTTGTATTTTTTTTTAAAAAAAAAAAGTTATTAAAACAAAAGAGATCTAGCTGCTGAAGTTTCCTGAATATCTCATAACCTTCCTTTCATTCCCAATCCATCTTTTCTTCCATCAAATGAATACATGCAGTTTGAAACTTTTTTGGGGGAAAAAAGTTCATATATATATACAACATATCTATGGAAAGATTTTTTTTTACTTTTCTTTTATAAATAAATATAAATTCTTGAATATAGAATTTCCCTGCAAATCCTTTTGCCTCATTTGATAATATCTGGGAATTTAAATGGCAATTAAGAAAGTGGAAAAGTTCATCTCATCACTTCACATCTCCTATGAGGGGTAGGAGAACTAGAAAATGGGCAGCTGACAAATAAATAAATAAATACATTGGAGCAGTTGATGTTTTTTGATGGTATCAATGCATATACATAATATGCATTTGATTGTCGAAGTACTCCTCATAACATATAGTATGTACAGCTTCTATAAATAGTAGTGTAGTGCCATTGACAACTTCTACTTGAACTGATGAGGGCTCATATAAAACAAACAACACATAAAAAGCTGATGTCAGTGTCAAAGCTGTGAAACAAAGTAGCAACACATGATGTTTGTTAGCTTTAAATGATTTCCTTGGCCACTCTACTCTAAAAATATTTATTTACCATAAAGGATTAATGTGCTGCTTCATTTCCATCATTTATTTTTTCCATGTAAATTGCAGTGTTGCAAGTTATTTGTTGTAATTATTCTAAAAAAAAAGTATTTCTTCAGAGTTGAAACTAGAAAATAAATATTTCTAATATCCTAGAGAGTATTTCTTTTCGTTGGGTGTATAGAGAAGAGCTGCTGTAATTCCAAACGTGTTTTCTATCTTTCCAAATCATCCCCAACGGGGAGAAGAAAAAAAATAGTGTATCACCTTTCAAGGATAAGATAATTTACTCTCTAAATTATTATCCACTTGATATCAACGTCCATTGAAAGAAGCCTGTCTTTAAAATCATATAATAGGCAATGAAAACGAATGCTCCTCAAGCTTCATACTAAGACCCCCTTCTAATGAGGTTCCTTTTAAATCCAAAGAAACTGAATATAAATATTCTTAACCGAAGGATTTAAACTTTCTGAAAAAGTCATCGCAATATATTCAAAACATTTGCAGGAAACTATTATACGATTATCGTATGCAGCTATCTGGCATCTCGAGAAATACGACAATAAGACAACTATGCATTCAAAGTAGGAATATACCTAATATGATACTTTGATCTTTTTAAGGTGTGTAAGGATATCAGCTGGTGAAGTAATTTTATATCATTGAATTCAAAATACCCAAAAAGACTTTGTAAGTTTCCGGACTCTTGGAAACAAAGAAAACTGAAATGGAAGAGCCCCCTTCTTTTCATGATTGCAGGGTACTTGAAGCTATTTGTAAATTCTTTTGAAGAAGAGAAATATAAGATTTACAAAGAATGAGTCATCAAACAAGAATTGATTTCCTTATTTTATATTTACAATATGCAGAGAATATTTACAAAAAAAAAATGAAGATGGTTCAACTATATACTTTGGTGATCCAGTGGCCTTTGTTTAACTAAGTATAAATGAAGAAATGCTCAATTCCTACTTTCAAGTTCATTAAATTCCTCATTCAGTAACATAAAAAAGCTCAAGTATCAAGCTCAAAAGCTTCTCAAAGTTTTACATATTCCTTAAATCCACTTAACTTTGTTGTCCTTGAGAAGTTATGCACATATTTTATTCATGAATATCATTCGAGGGAACATTACTCCTCTTCAATTCCAATATCTGCCTCTCAATATTGTAACAGGAGAAGAAGTGTAATTTTTGACACTGTGAAGGAGTGATAAATGATATTTTAATACGTTTGAATTAATAGGTAACGTACTGAAAAACCCTATGATGAGACGAAACTTTTAAAATTAACTTTTAGGGATCAGGCAAAAATAAGGATAAATAATGTGAGAAAAATATATGACCCTTGCAAAAGTAGGTGTTATTTGATTGATTAAACTTTGTAAATGTAAGATTTAAAATGATGTAATTACATATTTATAGTAGCTACATTTTGAGTCTGAGATCTAATTAAATTAAATGAGGGCTTTGTCGTTTTTATTGTGACATTGAAATGTAAGACAATAATTAACCATTATCTCTAGAAACAAAAAAACATTGTTTTTATTCTTATAAAATTTGATTGTTTATGCCTTTTCCAAAATGGCAGACCGACTTTCCCAATGATGACATAACATTACATAACGTGACATAAAGATAACATTGTCACAAGTCAAGGCGTTATTTTTATTGTATCACACAACCTTTTCTCAAGAAAAAAATGCTCAGAATCAGTTGATTGTAGTTAGCCAAATTTTCCCAATTATGGAATTATACTTCATTTAATAGTAGCTATAAAACTGTTCAATGTTTAACAAAAGCCGGCTCAATTTCAGCCCATTAACATTCAAATAACTGATAAATGAAAAAAAAAAAAGCAGAAAAATCCTCTGCTTATAAAAAAGCAATGTAAATTGTAACTCAAGTCTGAGTCATGAGAGATATTCCTATAGTCATCATCCTCAATATTAAAATGCATCCCCAGTGATGTTAGCTGACGCTGCAATTAAATGAGTATTAAGTTCGACTTGTATGCGAGTTCCCAGCTCTACTACTAACTCACAATCTCCACTTACAAAGGACTTAAAGGAAGGAAGCATTAAAATTTAAATCCTTTTAGGACACATAGATAAAGTGATTGATTGAGAGATCGTTTGAAGTTACTTTACATTGATCACATAAGGTGCTATTATATTATTGTAATAAACAAATTATATTAGATACAAAGAGCCTTAAAAGGAAGTTGTAGAATCTTAATCTAAACTTTCATTGAGGTACCTTATGTTCTATTAAATATGGAGTCATTCTTTAAATAAATGGATTGTATGATAAAGTGCCCTCTAGCAGTGGTAGAATCAATTAATTAAGACCAAAGGAGTAATAACTCAAACAGTCAACATGACATTTACAAAATTTATCTGCATGCATTTTATGACTACTGAGTCATGCTTAAGTCTACCTAATTGCATGTATCCCTTATATGTATATAAATGTAATTATATTGGATTTAATTACTTAATTTAAATAATATATTGTAAAATAAACAATAAATATAAACTTTTGTATATTAGAACATTGCATTTCAAAAGAGGAAGATAATTACCTACGATTCAGGCTCGGGTGGAGTAATACGAACAGAGTCTTTTGTGCTTGAGTCTATCTATACATATATGTGCATATATCCACATAACACAATGACTCTTTCATTTATCTTTTTAGTTTATAGACCACTAGGTATTTATCAAATATCAAAGGTCAAGGGTCCGTGATAACTACTTTAAAATACCGTTAGCATTAGTATGTATGTGGATTGATCTAAATGAATTATCGCTCCACAAAAACAGGTATGTAGTTCAACATAAATAATTTGTGTTTTATATTTAACTAATAAGAGGTTTGATGATTTATGAGTAAAGTGAATGATTTTCTAAATTTATGCCTTGGGAAGAAAAAAATACATACATATTCGGATAGCTTCATTTACTGTCTTAAGAAATGAAAAGCAAAACAACTGCACGGATATGTGGATTTTGACTCTATACTGTTAAAAACTGTGATTTTTTTAACTATTAAAATTAAACTTCATGAATTATTTCTTCATTAAATGACTTCCTAATTACTCATCCCTCTATTTAAGTATTTTTTTTTGTCTGGTGAGAATTATGGATATTTTGTAATCTATGTCATTAAAAATATTGAATACTTTCATTCTTTTAACACGTCGAGCTTTTTTGGTCACTCGCAACCTCGACTGACAAAAGGGAAAGGAAAAATTTGGAAAAACAACTGGTAGCTACTCTTCTGTATTTTCCATGTTGCCAACTTGTTAATATTTGGCAGAATTTATTATTTAGATATACTATATATTTATAAATTTTACCAATCATAAACCAATCGTTACTACTCCTAATATATTCAAAATTCAAAAAAAGGGCGCGCAATTCTTGATTTAATATATTTTGTATGCATCAACATCAGAAATAATAATAATACCCTTTTAGAGTTCATAATACGTAGGGTCAGCTGCTTTAAATCAAAGGAGTCAAATGATGAAAATCAGCTGAAGGGAGAATACAGTGTGTTTTTGTTTATCCAAATAAACTCGTTGTGTTAAAAGTAACTTACCACGTCGAGCTTTTTGTCCACTCGCAACCTCGAAGAGGGAAAGGAAAAATTTGGAAAAACAACTGGGAGCTACCCTGCTGTATTTTCCTTGTTGCCAACTTTTTATTATTGGGCAGAATTCATTATTTAGATATACTATGTATTTATAAATTCTATCAATATACAAATCAATCCTTAATACTTGTTTATTATTCAAAAATTCAAAAAAAGGGCGCGCAATTGATTATATTTTTTATGCATCAAATTCGGAAATAATAATAATACCCTTTTTGAGTTCATAACACGTAGGGTCAGCTGCTTTAAATCAGAGGAGTCAACTGATGAAAATCAGCTGAAGGGCGAATACAGTGTGTTTTTGTTTATCCCAATAAACTCGTTGTGTACATACATAAACTGATAATTCCACACGTATACATAAATAACAACCTCATGTTTTTACTGAGTCCTTCTCTTCTTCTTTTTTTAGGAGTTTAGAGGGGTTAGATATTGGATCGTTGAGGAGGAAACATTTCCCTCTAAAAGAAGAATAAAAGAATTTCCGCCTAGATTTGTTGTAGATTCTGTTAACAATGCATAGTAAAATTATGGCATAAATATAATAATTGAAAATATTGAACAAATGCTATTTTATATGTAAAAAGTTATTCTCCCTAGAAGTGGCAGAGTAGAGGATATACTTCAAAAAGGGGCCCTTTTTAAATTGTATGCCTGTCCTTTTACAAATTAGTTTTATTAATGGAGGATATTGTAATTTTTTTTTCGATTCTTTTCCTTTTATAAAATTAAATTTTGACGCCCCCTCAAAATTGATGCATTCTACCAAATACTCATTCAAGGATGAACCTCTTCTCTTTATTCTAAATAATAAAAACAGCTGATTTCGATCAAGGTGATTTCATCAGTAGTACCATACTCTCAATTTAAGTAACTGTGAGCATTGTTGTAGCCTAATTTATACATTTACTATGTTAGTATTTGATCTCATAATGCACTTCTCATGAAATATAATCTGAGTTTAATTCCCTTAGAACTCTGAATTCTCATCCCCTTTTCTATGTATAGGATGTCTGAGCCAGGAAAGAAAACATTTACGCATTTGTCAACATGGTCGAGTCAAACCCTTCTTATCCAATGGATTGATCTTCCTTTGCAATACATAATTGGACACAAATTATAATGCATGCTCGTTAAAAATAGCAATTTGACATCGTAGATGTACTTTAATTGTTTTAATAGGATGGGAGCATTGTTTTTCAAACTTTTGGGTTTATTTACTAAGAGACTGCCCCATTTTGCGTACTATGAATGTTTTGTTGATTAATTTAACTTTAAAAAGCTCTGATCAACAAACTGAAGGGTATTCCCTTCAATTTATCAAATAAAAAACAATTTCTCAATTGGCTATCTATCAACTTGGCTCGAGCTAAATACTATGCAAATTTATTAGAAAAATCATTTATGAATAAAAGCCTACATTTGTATAATGTTTATAAGAATAAACAAAATTATTTTGGTATTAAATACTACAGGGAGCATTGAGGAAGATCAAATCATTGTTTTTTTGTTTAACCTCCATGAATAGCTTCATCATTACAAAATATATCCTAGAACTTGAATCCTTTGAGATGTGAAGTATTCACTAACTTTACAGCAAATCATATTTAAATACTTGAGTTGCAATACATCTTTGAGTCCGATTGACTTTCTTTCAAAAACTTCAAAAAACCATTCATTGATCCCCCTTAGGCTCATACAGTATGGTGTACTTACAATCTTCAATTCTCTTGTACTCAAGCCTTTTAAAGAGGATAAATTATACATGAATCCTCTCGAGGATGATAATAATGTTCCCTAATGTCAATTTCATCATAATTTGTTCTTACATAATATCACCACTGAAGCCCTCGGATTTAATTATGAAATATAAGTAACTACACTGATAAACGACTCGTTCGTAGGATGAGTAATGGAATGGGACTATTATCCTTTTTTATAATGGAAATTTCTAAGACTGGGGGCCTTTCAATTATGTCGAGCCTTCAAAAGTATTCAGTGTATGTAGAGGGAATCGTCCTTACCACTCCCTGACTGCCCACTAAGAATGCTCCTTTTAATGAATTTTATAATCTAAAAACATTCATATAAACAGCAATCAATGACATCAGTTTTTTTGTCGACTCGAAACCACGACTTTAAAGGAAAAATTGAAAAAAAACATTTGTATGTAGTCATTTTAGCATGCTAGGGTAAGGTACTTTGGGGCAAGCAAAGAGCCCGCCTTGAATTCATAATAAGCAGAGTCAATTGATGAAAACAGCTGAAAGAACGAATACATTATCATTCACAACGAGCTTTTACACTGTATTTTCCCTTCAGCTGTTTTTCATCAGTTGACTCTACGTGTTATGAACTCAAAAAAGGTTATTAGCATTATTTATGAACGATTTTGATGATTAAAAAATATATTAAATCAAGGATTGCGCACCCTTTTTTGCACGTACATATATTAGCTAGCCTAATAATATAATATACATATGTTAGAGTCAAGTTACTGCCTTTCTGCGTACGTGGACTCCAGGATTTTTGTTTTGGTTTTTATTGTTATTTTCTAAATAAATATAAAAAAGTCAAAAATATTTTGTAGACATGAATGACCCTGATTCATTCGCATGTCAGAGGACATAAAAATACATACATATGAGCCCTAACTTGACAATAACATGCATTTATTGACTCAAGAGCTTTGAATGCATGGATCATAGACAATTGCGAAAATAGGGACCACCTTGAGTGAACCAAAAAGGGCATGTGCATGTTATGTAGATGCATATGCATTGATGCCCGAATGAGGAGATGAAACGCTCTTCAGGGAAGAAGTTGATCTAAATTACATTTTCTTCTAAATTTGTTATAGAGATAATTATTATTATTTTTAATTTCTGTTTATGTCATAAATTACGAGTAAGGGCTTTCAATTGTACCCTTGAGGCCAATATGTAAATCCATGTATATTATGTAGAACTCTTGATATTATTCTATGTAGATGTATAAACATACATAAATATGTGCATACATTTAATTTAAGACCTTGAAATGTTATCAAGTTATAAACATTTTGTTAATGCAAGAGGAAGTTAAGATTGACTGATAGTCGGATTGTGTTCTAAATATATAACATAAAAGGGGGGAATTTTTACACCAATGGATCGATTAATTACACTTATACTTAAGTGAAAATTACGTTAGAAAGATGCAAGACTAAGTCACAAAAACATTTCCATAAACTCTCTCAACCTTTTCTTCTCCAAAAATAATAATAATAATAATAATAATTGGCAGTTGGCCATTTACTAAATTTCACTTAATACTTGTTGGGGCATTCAAAGCTTCACAGTAAATAATTATAATTCAATAAATCAACATTCAGAGCACTGCGTGTAAACAATGCGCAATTCTTGAAACATCTCACACTTTTAATTATGTACATTTTTGGGTCAGCCATCGATTTTCTATGTATTCAATTTTACCACAAGGTCATTTTACCGAATATTATTTATTAATGGAACTTGTTCTTGGTTAACGCGGGTCTTTAACTCATGTCATAGTTATTTTGTTTTTGTGTTCGAAATATATGATTTTTATACTCTATGTATATGATAAATTGTATCTTTTTAAGAGGATTATTTCGATACTTATTAAACTCACTAATTATGAGTTTGAATCTTTTCAGATTGGGAATTTAAGGACGGTGTTCGTCATTATCACCATGGAAGTGATTTAACGATGGATGGATAGAATAGCAATAATTACAACGGTCAACAGTCAAAAATCCAAAGGGGTATAAGTATAATAAAAGTTATTCAGGTTACCACACTAATTTTTAAAAAAATTCGAGAGTCTAATAGTTTTCGTGAAATTGGACCCTACTTTTTGAGTTAATTTGGCCCATTTTCCAACTTCAAGTTCAATTTAAGCCTAGAAGGAGGCTCATTTTGTGTATTAAAAAAAGCTGATTCGCTAGTGTATTTAATGCAAATTTCATTTCCAGTCTTTGTTTTGACCTAAAGGGAGTGGGAGTAGGCCCAAAGGTCGGCCAAATCCTTGGTACTTGAATAACTCCTTGAGTATTACATGAAATGGATTAATAAGGAATGCATTCAAGAGTTGAGACCCACAGCTTTCAAACGAGATGTCAAGCAACCAATAAGAGTCCTTAGCTAAAGAGAAATCGTCCATCTAAATAAGTAAATTTTCATTCAATTTCGATCAAAATTCACCAGAAATCAAAGATTCACGGTAGAGCTATTATAAAACCAAAAGTTCAATAGACCGAAGTAGTAGCATGCAGAAGGAGTCTGAAATCAGCTGAAAGTAACAAAATTCAAAAACATTGAGCTCCTATTTGACTACGAGTCAAGCCATGGTTATCCAATGAAAGGAATAGTGTTCCTTGATGAGAACTGTATTGAGGAACGTTCGTTTAGTCTCCTTAATTTGAAGAAGACGGGATTGGAGTTTCGAATAAAACGTGTTATATAGAGAGAATGAAACCTAGGATTCTCATCTTTGGGAAGGGCCCATGAATTAGTGGTTAAGTATGTAATATTTCCTCGTTATAGGTTTGTTGAACGAAGGATTTTTTTTATTGATGTTTTATGTGTCTCTATTTTAAGTAGATACTTTCTTGTAATCAGAAACTCCCGAATTTCAAGTTTTTCAATTTATATATATATATATATATATATATGTATATATAAGTCACATATTAAGATAATAAAACCAATAAAAGAACTATTATATGTATGAATCAGAAACATAAATGAACCAAGTATATATTGTAATACTAAATACCATTCTGCAAAATGACCTTCCATTAATATTGTTTTGGGACGAAATGTCCAACGGTAATATTGTTTACAATGAAATGTCTTTCCACAAAAATGTTCGGGGTGAGAATATCTAATATCATTATCATTCAAGTACATATTACTTAAATTTCATTATATAGAGAGTATGTTTTTTTATTTCACAACATTTATAGCGACTTTTTCATGTATATACATAATATGGTTTGTAAGATAAGATCAAATAATTTGTTATTAGATAAGTTAACCAAACCTTTTTATAAACAATCTATAAGTGGGCGATGTCCTCTCTATTGTTGATGGCTATCTTTCTGACCTTGTCTTAAAACCTAAGCCTCAATCCCTGCACTCTTAGTATCATAGTCGATATTAAGTCAGGGCTATTAACTTAACAATTGCATTGTGCTTCTTTGTTAAGAATTGGAAGGCTCTCGATACCTCACCTCCCTTGAATACCCCACAAAATGCAATCAAAATACTGAAACAACAGCTTGTTGTCCATAATAAAGTTGAAGGAATCAAAAAGATAGTAAACAAATTTAATGGAAAGCTCATAAATATGGAATTAACATTTTGCAAAATATCTTTAAATTTATAAATTGTCCATCATTTTGTTCCATGTATCTATAAACTGCCGTATCATTGTTTTGTCACATTAATTAATGTCTTTAATAAAAGAACTTATATTAAATCTAACAAAATTGTTTTGCGGAAACATTTGCTCTAAACAATAACTAGGGATTGTTGAAGTGAGGAAGCGTGTCCGCAATTACTACCTTGTAGCTCTGTATTCTGTTGGATGAGTATTATTTGACATTGTTAAATGATATTCAATTACTGCTGATAGAAACCGAGTGGACTGAGGGAATTTGAAGAGTTAGAAATCTAAGAGAAGGAACTTTAGCACGATTTCTTAATTATAATCAGCAATTAAACTAATTAAATATAATTATAGCAAGTTTTTGCGTCAACAATACAGAGAAGAATGACTTTAAATTGATTATCAATGTAGTAGATCGAATTGATATTTTTTTTTCTTCTCTCACGACAAGCTTTTCTGTTCAATCGCAACCTCGACTCAGAAAAGGGAAAGGAAAAATTTGGAAAAAACAACAACTGGTAGCTGCTACCCTTCTGTATTTACTTTGTTGCCAGCTTTTAAATATTGGGACGAGTTATCATTTAGATATACTATACCTTAGTCAATGCTGTCAATATGCAAATCAAGATTTAGTCCTTGTATAATATTCAAAAATTCAAAAAAAGGGCGCGCAATCCTTGATTTATTATATTATGTATGTATAATATATCAAAATCATAAATAATACTAATAATACCCTTTATGAGTTCATAAGAGTCAGCTGCTTTAAATCAGAAGAGTCAACTGATGAAAAATAGCTGAAGGGAGAATGCATATTTATGGATCACTCATTTATTTACTTGAAGATCCTAGATCTTCACAAGGGTATTATTCCGGGTTGTTGACCATTAATTTAGTAATTGAGAAAGTGCAATGACATGCTGCTTTTTCAATAAATATAAGACTACTGCACTGAAGAAGTCGGGTTTTTTTCTTCCTCCTCTTTTGTATCACATAATCACGTAACAGCCCAGAATGTTGTATGAATAGTTGTTCATATTGACTGCAGAGCACAAACACAGCCGTATAAATGAAATTGATGAAGGTGACTGATTTTTTTGTCATATACATCAAGGACACAAAAGGAATCAAGTCAATGAAAGAGTTTTCTTGGAGTAAAATACAAAATAGAGTTCACTTTGGAAGGAATATACACGAATTAGATAAGGGTTGCAATGAAGGAGCTGTGAATGGAGGATGAGAGCTCTCTTTGTTTCTCATTGGGCCCTCTATTAGAGGGGTCATTCTTGTCATCAAATTTTTCAGTTACAATATGAACATACAATAACTCCTCTGAAAAATTGGAGCCTCTGATATATTTTCGTGTCAATATTACACATATTCAAGTATATGTATAGATTAAAATTCCATAAGATGTTTTATAAATTAATGGAGTAGTTTTTGACATGCTATTTCTTATGTCCATTTTTGATCATTAATAAACATTCTATGAAATAGTTTTATTTTTACTAATCAACAGGTACACATTTACATTTCAATTAAATCTTAACATTTATTTATCTTTAATGGATATAAAAAAATTCAACCTTCAAAATATTCACCGATAATGTTTAGATGAGACTCAAAATATTTTTCTTTTAATGATGTATCGTAAAAATGGGATACCTTGACATCCTTATTTAGAGTACATACATATGTACCTATTATGTGATTTCACAAAATAATGCAAACACAAATTATATAAAAATACCTGTGTTTCATGTTTTTACAAACAAACTCAAGTAACCTTCGGTAGGTAGGCCCGGGGAAATTATATACATAACTGGCCCTCGGATTGTAGTTTGATAACCCCTGGGATAAGTTTTACATACGTTTCTTTAATAAATATGGCAAGGGTCGATTCTAGGGGAACTGGAGGGGGCAGTGTTCCCTCAAATTAATATAGAAATTCATATTATTATTATCATTCAATATATATATTCACAATTTTAAAATACAGTAAAATCTGGATAAGAAAAAAAAATAACGTAAAGTAACCAGTGCCCCGAGTTACTGCCATGATGAGACTTCTGTGATGAGGGAGGTAAAAAGTGGTGTCAGTAGAAGTTCTATTTGTTAAAAAAGCTCCCTGGATATGTCTCAAATATCTACTAGTTGTGGATGCCGTAGAGGCTGAACCATATGCAAAAAAGATTTTTTGAGCTCTCGAGTTCACTCTACAAGTTTTTTCCCCACTCCCATGTGCCCAAAAAATATGATACACCTCATCTTAAAAGGCTGCTTGACATCCGAGCCACTATGTGGGGAATTTCGTCAACATTTCTTAGAGGAAAGAGGAGGACACTACTGCAGTTGACGTCTGCACTGTGAATGAGAATTTGTGGATTTGTGTAGTGGTTGTTGGTGCGGCAGTGGAGTCCCTAAAGATCATTCGGGTAGATAGTTGTGGTGTAGAGATGACGTCTGGAGATGATCCACATATGTACTTCAAAGAGAAGAAAAACAATGTTCAAAAACCCTCATCTCTGGAGCAACTACTATAATCCTACCCTTAATCCCCATCAGTATCTGCAACATTCGACTCAGAGCCATTTCAGAAATAGAAACTAGATTTTCACATCAAAATATTGACATGTTGAAAGCTATTTCAAGTCTTGCATCAAAATCTAGTACATTTCTAGATTCTTCCAAGTTGTGCCCTCTAGCTCTTGCAACATTGCATGATCTGCAAATCTGAAGTATGAAAGTATTGTGGTGAAGCAAATGATCTGTCCAAACTACAGGAGTACAAGGAAGCTTTTCTTCCACTTAACAGTTCTACTGTCAGTTAGTTCTTTTCCATGTACCCTCTATACTTGTTACTCAAGAGAAAGAGGAATCTGGGGACTTTGTCTCATGAGAACTGCATAAAAATTAACTTGGACATGAATAGATTTGTGTGAGTTGTTTTTTTATAGGTAAATGGAAAATAAATTATATAAATGAATATTTTCCTGTGTATATATAGTGTTTTATAGTTTAACTAATTAGTTATTATTATTAATAATAATAATAAGCCCACATTCAATTTGGCCATAAAACTACAGATATGCGAGGAATAAGTTATCGTCTTCTTACTCATAAAAATACTTTGAATACATGGCTAGTAAAAATTGCTGGCGAGTCAAGTGTAGCCAACATTTCAGATGTTGCTGACTTCTATGATAATCTTACTTCAGATTAATTACCATTGGAGAATTGGTTCGTCCTATCAGCAGGAATATCTTAATTTTATTGCCTCAATCTTTGAATTAATAGCTACCATATATTCCAAAATTGACCAATCAACGAAAAAAATAAATAATAATTATTAATTAGTTAGCTCGTTCACAGTGCAGTCTTATTCAATTTTAACAGCAGTTTTGATCAAGGTATAAGGTGAAACAACCAAAGTGAGCAGGTTTGAAGGTCGAGAGAGGCATGAAAAAGTGCAATCCGGTTTAGGGTTCGACTTATAGACCCCTTTCAATGAAGAAAGTACAGTCCTTCTATTAAGAAAAAAAAAGAGCCGGATCATAATTTGATCAACAAATCCTCCCTTCGCATGGATTGTCCCCTCCTGCATGCCTGGCTAGAATCGGGACTGCTTATAGTGCTTGTGTCTCCATATTTCATTCTTTTAGAAGATACAATATAGTCAATCAGTCAATCATACTTGTTCTAAATGTGTACGGCCCCAAGTAATTGGATATGAGTAAATTAACAAAACATTTTCAGATTCAGGATGACACAGATTTACTAGATTATATAATATGTAGTAGATCAAACCATATAAGTAAACAATGCTCATGCACGATTGTCGGGTGGTCCAATGCTTTTTATAATTATTGTATATATTTTTATATAATTGTGAGAACTGTCCTGGATCCCTTAACCATGAGGGGATAATAAAGACAAAAGTAAAGTTATGTTCACATATTACATATATAAATGAGTCAATAAATCGTTACTTCTATTCAAAGGGATTTGAATTAAAATAGTTCTAATCCATGCGTTCTGTACTTTTTAGAACATAAGTAATATGAACAATTCAAATGCTGAAACTCTAAACGTCTTGTGTAATCAAATGACTCCAAATTTGAAGATTGAAATTAATAAGTTTAACAGACAACTAATTTTTTTTTTTAATCGAGCAAAATACATTTATTTTAGATAACATTGAATCTAGCACAAATTTTCTTATTTAGTCAATAATTACGGAAAAATGACTTCTGAGTTTAAGACTGCTATTAGAATTAAAAATTGGGGAGTCGGTGTCTTGATAGTTATAGGTTATGTATCTTGAGAAATAAACCTGGGATTCTCAAAATTTCACAAGAGTACAACAGTCTGGAAATTTCATTTCAACTTTTTTGATTTCAACAAAATTTGCCTAAATTTCATTTTAGTCATCATCTTCCAGACTTTTGAAATAACGAAAAATTCGAGTTTATTTGTCATCAAAAGGACGCAATTCCCCAATACTAATGAATATTTTGATGTGTAATTTGGCACAAATGTGAATGACAGGTGTGCCAACTTAAAAACGAAAACATTTCTCTCAAAAAAATGCAATTCAAATTTCTCTGTATTTTTTTATCATATTAGTATATTCTTTATTGCATCATGGGCTATTCTATGCTTGAATTCATTGGGATCTCTGATCATTACTGAGTGATTACTTTATGATCTACGACTCAAAGTTGTATGATTGGTCCTTCAAGCACTAATTTACTTTTTCGAGATTAAGGAAATGATTTTACTTCAGTTCGGAAGGGCTCTTATTGCAAAAGAAGTCAATCCAGTTATTTATTCAATATAAAACATATTATTCTTCCTATCAACTATTATGCCATTACTTTTCACCTCTTCAACAAATGATTTTCTTTTGTATCCAGGAAATGATTCTTTTAGTGTGAATTTAAAAAATAATAAAACTTACATCTCAGAAATAATATCCATGGTATGTAAACTAGTGATACTAGTGGGCGAAGGCATCTTTAGCACAACACTGTTATTAGAGTGTGCCTTTAAGTGGGATTTTTTTACTGCAGCAACGATATGAGCAAAATTTCAGGCTTTTACGACCCTAACTATTAAAAAAATGAAAGAAAATGTATTTTTGACTCAAAGTTGACCCATTTTAAGAGTTTATCTCGTCTCGAATACAAAAGTTATGGATCAAATACTGATGTTTTTATGCTCTAGGGGTTCTATGACTCAAATGGACAATTTGAATCATACCACGGGGGATATTTTCTTTTAAAATCTAAGATAGTTACTCTAAAAAGGGGACATTATTACACACGCAAGTACAGTTCTCCTATGTACTTACTTACTTACTTTTTATTGACCTTATGAATGGCTGCCCCATCACTGGTTTGCAACAATTACTACGAGTAACTCCACCCAATCAAGTACGGAAAAAAGTGTTGATATAACAAGATCAAGACTTTGTTGCGTGGGATACAGACCAACATCGAGAACTACGAATCTAGTTGATATAAGTATACGATTATAGTTATGTATATTTCAGGGGACTCACGACTCGACCATGGACTCAAGACTTTAATTGTGAACAACTATGAGTCTGAGACTCATAATTGTAGTTACAGACTTTTAAAAATGGAGGATAGTTACTTCAAAATAACATCTAGGGTAGCCCATGGAGATAAAAAAAACCTCTGTTCCGCCCTTCCTATTTGGACCCCTTAGGGGAAAAAGTTGAGGATATAATTTACAAAGGATGGAAATAAAGGAAATATAGAAAAATGGATCAAGTAGGAAGGACTCGAGCTCAGGAGTTTCTAATGCGTTTAACGAGTTAGAAATGAAGAACTCCAAATATTCAATGGAACAAACAAACAATTTGGAGGACATTGAATTCGAATAATCCAACAACTGCTCTCAACATTATTTTTATTATTATTTTTTTTTCTTACTTTTTAAATCTCACGATACACTTTTTTTGCATTAACGTGAGTGAGCTAATACAAAAATTACATGCAGATTTTCTATTTGGGCGTGTGACTACTACAAACAAAATGACCTTTAAAAAAATCAAAAGGTGCACTTTTTAGGACCAGTTATTTAAAATTTAAGAATCTATTTATTTTTGAGTAGCAGTACAAACTTTATTATTATTTCTTTTATTTTTGTATTTCTTTTTTTTTTTGCTTACTATTTTTTGGAATCATTTGAATATAAAAGTGTAATGAAAAGGTTTGAAGAGCATCAATCAGTTCAACCCTTAACTTGAGCAAAGAACTCAACCCGAGTACGAAGCTTGAAGAATGAAAGCTACAGTAAGAACTGATGGATCTATTAAATCTTGCTATAAATTACTCACCATTCATTTTTTTAGGTGTTTATTTTGCTTGCAATCTGTTTGTCGATCTCGTCTTCTAGACGAATTTCAAAACGTCAAACAACCTCGTATGGTTCTCCTGATGGACCGGTTATTTCAGGTGGAAGTGGATCTAGTGCATCATCCATTCAAAGTAGTGGTGATGCTTCATCCACCAGTTCTTCAACTTCTTTCGGTTCAAGCTCTTCAAGTGGATTATCTTCATATAGTGGAAGTTCTGGAGGAGAAGGCGGAGCCGGTGCTGGTGGAGCCGGAGGAGGTGCTGGTGGAGGAGCTGGATGCTCAACATCTGTTGAACGAGTTTGCTCAACTGTCAATGAGCAACAATGTTCTACTGTCAACCAACAGCAATGTTCTACAGTCAATGAACAACAATGTTCCACAGTGAATCAACAACAGTGCTCCACAGTCAATGAACAGCAATGTTCTACTATCAATGAACAACAGTGTAGTACGATAACTGAGCAAGAGTGTAACACAGTTACAGAAACCGTGAATGAAGAGCAATGTTCCACTGTTAATGAAAAGCAATGTAACACAGTTAACGAGAAACAATGTTCCACTATCAGTGAAGAGCAATGCTCCACTGTTACTGATACTGTCAATGAAGAACAATGTTCACCAGTCAATGAAGAAGTATGCAATACTGTGACAGTTACAGTCAATGAAAAACAATGCTCCACTGTTGAAGAACAAGTGTGTACAACTGTCAACGAACAAGTATGCTCTACAGTCAACGAACAAGTATGTTCCACAGTCAACGAACAAGTTTGCTCCACTGTAACCGATACTGTAGTTGAACAGAAATGCTCCACTGTCAACGAGGAACAATGCTCCACTGTCAACCAGGAACAATGTACTACAACTACTGAAAGAGAATGTAATACAGTCACTGAAACCGTTGATGAAGAGCAATGTGGAACTGTGAATGACGTCCAATGTGAAACTGTCACTGACACTGTCAATGAGGAACAATGCACTACTGTTCAAGATAGCAAATGCCAAATACAGTACATGATTATGTATGAAGAAGAATGCTCTACAGTGAATCAAAAGCAATGTAAAACAGTTGCAACTCAAGAGTGTAAACAAGTATGCTCAAAACCAAAGCCTTCCTCTTATAGAGCTCCAAGTTACTACGGAGGTGGAGGTGCTGGAGGAGCAGGAGCCTGCTCAACACAATGTACAAGTGTTCCAAAACAACAGTGTAGCGAAGTTCCCACACAATCCTGCAAAAATGTACCTCGTCGTGTTGAAGAAGAAGTATGTGAAGATATTCCCCGTGAACAATGCGAAAGCGTACCTCGTCAAGTTCAAAAAATCGAGTGCAAAAGTGTTCCAAGAGAACAATGCCAAACTGTTCCCCGTCAAGTTCAAAAAGAAAATTGTATAGACGTTCCAAAGCAATCATGTCAAAATGTTCCTACCACGAATTGCGAAAACGTTCCTCGTGAAGTCTGCAACGATTTTCCTAGACAAGTCGAACGTCAAGATTGTAAATCTGTTCCTCAGGAAAAATGTGAAACTGTTCCAAAACAAAACTGTCAAAATGTCCCCAATCAACAATGTCAGACCGTTCCAAGACAAGTGGAAAAACAAGAGTGTAATACTGTTACAAAACAACAATGCCAATATGTTCCTCGTCAAGTTGAAAGACAAGAATGTAAGGCTGTTCCAAGAGAACAATGCCAAAACGTCCCAAGACAGCAATGCCAGAATGTCCCCAGACAACAATGCCAGAATGTTCCTCGTCAAGTTGAAAGACAAGAATGTAAGAATGTTCCAAGACAACAATGTCAAAACGTCCCAAGACAGCAATGCCAGAATGTCCCCAGACAACAATGCCAGAATGTTCCTCGTCAAGTTTGTCAAAATGTTCCTAGTCAACAATGTAGTTCTGTTCCTCGTGAGCAATGTACCAACGTTCCACGACAGTCTTGCCAAAACGTTCAAAGAGTTGTTTGTAGTGGAAATGGCAGTGGTGCAGGATCTGGAGCAGGTGGTGTTGGATTAGGAAGTGGTGGTTCTGGTGGATCTGCTTCAGCCGCAGGAAATGGATATTCTAGTGGATCTGCTTCAGGTGGAACAAATGGGCTTTCTAGTGCACCTGCTTCATCCGCAGGAAATGGATATTCTAGCGGATCTACTTCAGGTGGAACAAATGGACTTTCTAGTGCACCTGCTTCATCCGCAGGAAATGGATATTCTAGCGGATCTGCTTCAGGTGGAACAAATGGACTTTATAGTGCACCTGCTTCATCCGCAGGAAATGGATATTCTAGCGGATCTGCTTCAGATGGAACAAATGGACTTTCTAGTGCACCTGCTTCAGCCGCAGGAAATGGATATTCTAGCGGATCTGCTTCAGGTGGAACAAATGGACTTTCTAGTGCACCTGCTTCAGCCGCAGGAAATGGATATTCTAGCGGATTTGCTTCCTCTAGAGTAGGAAATGGATTTTCTAGCGGATCTGCTTCAGGTGGAACAAATGGATTTTCTAGCGGATTTGCTTCCTCTAGAGTAGGAAGTAGGTCTACTCCGTCTCAACAGTCATATGTACGTTACTCATAGTTAATTAAAGTTATCCGATTCATAACGTTTCTATCTATTTATTGCATCGTATTTTGATATACTATTTATTGTTGTTTGTATCCTCTTTTGTTTTTTTCCATGTCCTAATTATGACGTCTTTTGTTCTTAATAAATATTATGTCCTTTGTCGATAATTACCTACATCTATTTTGATCACTTCATTACTGGTAGAACTACTTTTTAAATGAGATGAATAATCTTTTAAATCTAGGTCTGAAAAGGATGCCCTAGTAGTCTTTTCTTTTTCTATTCAAATTCTATGTCACAAATATATTATGTTGCTATTTTGTACCCAATGTAAACATACAAAGTAGTGATGAGTCCATCGTGAGTCAGCAGTAACACTTCCTTTTTAAAGATGTGTTGCTCGCAGCTATCAAAGTCATAATTGAGCATTAATCCTCTCAACTCTGTAGCTATGTTTTAAATATATTTACTATTTATTTATTTGTTCTTGTCAACACTCCTCCTCTAATATTATGAATAATTTAAATATCAATGATGGGAAATGGAATCACTCACTAGACCTAATACAGTTCAGAGCTAGATGAATGTGATCCCCTTTGGGGCTCATAATTACTTGGTATATGGTTCATGTAAAATTTGTAAGGAATACATACATATAGTGTAGACCCTACATTTTTTTCTTCAGTTAAATATTTTTAAAAGTCTGAGTGTTAATTATTCTCGAGTAATAAATTGTGATTTTTTTGGCTGTTTTCATAGTTAGTTTAAATTTAAAAGTTTTTATCATTTTCAAATCAGATCGTGATCACCCGTAAAAATTTTGAATTACTCTGTTATTTTTGATATTTATAGGTAAGTAATATTGTCATTATTGGAAATCTGAGAGGAAAAAAACACGAAACAAATGTCTTTTCAGCCTCTGATTCGATTTTTTTTAATTCTTTGCAACATACCTAGTTAATAAAAGAATATTTAAGAAATGATGATAGAAACTGAGAGAACTGAAGGAATTTTAATTAATAGAAATCACTAGGAGAAGGAACGGCTCACTTTTTTTGACATGATTTCTTAATAATAAGAAATCAGAAAAACAGAAGAAGAGAAAAGAATTCATATTAATTGAAACTAAACACCATCTCTTAACAATTTTTCCCCACTCTAATTGTATTTTCTAATTCATTTCTAACAAAATCTTCATATTATTAACAGAAAAGTAGATGGGAAATGTTTGTGTTTTCTTTATGAGGAAGACGTTCTCTCGGTCAAGGGTCTAATCACCACGAGCTTTTTTGTCCTCTCGCAACCTCGACTGACAAAAGAGAAAGGAAAATTTTGAAAAAACAACAACTGGGAGCTAGCCTTCTGTATTTTCCTTGTTTCCAACTTTTTAATATTATTTAGATGTACTATACATTAATAAATTCTGCCAATATACAAATCAATAGTTAGTACTTGTAATATGTTCAAAATTCAAAAAAAACGGCGCGCAATCCTTGATTTAATATATTTTTTATACATCAAAATTAGAAATAATACTAATACTCTTTTTTAGTTTATAACACGTAGAGTTAGCTGCTTTTAATCAGAGGAGTCAACTGATGAAAAACAGCTGAAGGGAGAATGCAATGTGTTTTTGTTTATTCCAAAAAGCTCGTCGTGAATATAGAATTAACCACAACGAAATTTACAGTAGAACAAGAGTAGATTGTAGGAACCCTATTTCCTTTTTTAATCACAAAACCATATTTCCTTCCCCCCCCCCCTCCCTAAAAAAAGTGAATATACCTTAGTAATAAGACCATTATCACCAGTGGGATTCAAACTTTTAAGAAAGGGGTTGCAAGTGACCTGTCCAAGTGTTGGGAACCACTTCACTAGACCCTACCCTTGAATTTTATCACAAATTAATATATAATAAATTCAGGAAGGTAGTTTCTCTTCTACTCAAATCCTTTATATGATTACAGTTAATGTAAATTTGTGTACTCTCTATAATATGTAGTAGGCAGATAGTGAGTGTCATCTTGACCATTTAAAAGAGTATGTTGTCGTATCCTTTGAGTAACAAATATATGTACCATATATCACTAATAGTAGTTCATTATCTACATATATGGTATATCAACCTTCAATTCTTTGTTTGTTTGTTTTTTATATTCTAGAAAATAGATCCATTTATTCCTACTTAGTGTGTTGGAATAAATATATACGCAGATAGTTTGATTTTAAATGAACTACAAGATTTAAGGAGATCCTTGAGGTATGAGAGACATATTAGAAGAGATCCACATAAATTTTCCTTCTGAGGTGTGGGCCTTCATTTTTAGAAAGAGTACTCCTTACTCCATCTGTACATTATGGCCACAAATACATATGTATGTAGACTCAATAATATATTTACCATTCGTACAGAGATTCATAAATAAAAAAATTTGTAGAAGGACACATGGTTCTCATTTATTTTGGAAGTTGTTTTCGAGGAGAAATTGAGAGCCAAAATAACAAAGATATGCATATATATATATATATAATATACGTAAATGCAATCTCCCACATAAAAATATTATTTACTTATTTTTCTTTGAACAGGTTTGTCACATGACATGACACACACCCTACCCGCTTGTCCGCTCTTACTCAAGCGAATAAAAATATTTTACAAGTAATAATTAATTAATTAATCTATAGGAATAATTAACCACTCAACTATATTTCAATCTAGAGCATCCTTGACAAAATAACCTAGACGACTCTTCAACAAGGGTTTTGGTTCTAGAGTGTCTATCATAATATGATTAAAATTTCCGTACACCAAATTTCTCGAGAATGGAGGTGACATAGGCTGAGACAATCATGTATCCAATGATGTGAACTCCATTGCCGTAAATGAAAAAGTTGAACCAGTTAGAGCGGAATGAGTATTGCTGTAAATATACAAATAATAATTAATTATTATTATTATACATAATAAGGGAATCATTTGAATAACTATAGAGATTTTGATGAGTTAAATCCATTTGAATTTTTCCGCAATTTAATTTCTGTTTTTATACGTAGCACACATAGTCACTATGAATGATGAAGCAAGCTTGCTATTACATAGTGTACATACATTTTAATTACATAATAGGGTAATTATTCTTTGCCAAATTAAGTATGTACATAATAAGTATGGATTGTTATATTGTTTATGAAATATTGTTATGGTATTTGTTGAATCAGTAATTAGCTCAATAAATGTCAAATATGTTCATGTATATTTTTAGTTACACTTCATATTAATAATTAATAAATAGTCAATACTCTTAAAAAATTCATGCCTTCATAGCATCTGCAAGAATATATATGAATCGATTGCGTTATTATTAGTTATTTTAGAATAATATTTTAAATGGTAAATGACATCATAAAAGCCTCACAAATATGTCGATATCTCCAAAACCAATGGTAGAATAGGATATAAAAGATGCGTAGACCGAATCAAAATAGGATATGTTTTCGATATGAGATATAAAGGCAGAGATAGAGAGAAGGAAAATGAGTAGGATCCCACCAATAATGCTTGGATGAAATCGAGCATCCAGACTTGCAACGAGTTCATTGGCCTTGGTTTGTTTTGATGAGGAATAATGTTCGTTTCCTATTTCCTCCGTGGTTGTTTCGGAATGTCCAGGTCCAACTTTTCTTTTGATCTCTGGGAAGTCCAGCCTATCAATCAGTTGAATACTCATTCGTAAGGGATCTAAAAAAACATTAAAAAAAGAGCTCTACTGACCAAAAGCAGCGACAGACGGCATAGCCTGCATTAATAACAAGGATTCGAAAGAGACCTCCAAGCTTGAAAATGTACCATAAAAACATGGGAACTCCATAGGTGGCATATATTAGTGTAAAAATCTTTCCCTGTGTCGTCATAGGTACAATATCCCCGTTTCCTAATTATGTATAACAGAAGATTTGATTTTTTTTTTTGATTTTTTTTTTAAATTAAACATTGAAAAATAAAAAACATTTCCAAACACCTGTTGTGGTTTGAATGGACGTAATAAATGACTGAGCTGAGAGTATACCCCATGGTATCTCATCTGAGTAAGTATAAAGCTCTTCCACGATCCCATCATACTCCTTTAATATTTCAAAAATATCCTCTTCTTGTCCAATGGTGTCTTCTTCAATGGAGAGCGGCCTCGTTCTTCGAAGGATCCTCGTTATATTTGTTTCGAACTCTTTTACATTTTTTAAAAGGAGATTTTTCTCCTTAAATCTTTGCTCTTGAGCAGGTTTTTCAATCCTCACAATGATAGCAGAGCACATCATGGACACCACACCATTAAACATGATGAGAAGAAAGAGCTGAAGGATGGGTCGACCTGCCAAACAGCTACATAGACAATTCAATACTTGATCAGGCTCAGACGGTGACAAATTGAGAGATCGTGGAGGATTTGGTCTGGATTGCAATGTTGAATCCAAGTGGAGATTTTGTCTTGATACAGAGGGATATTGCAGATTGGTCTGAATGAAGGGGTGTAAGTGGATAATCATAGTTTCAGATAGAGATAATGTGAGTTACCTCGGAGAGGGAATGTTCGATTTTAACGGAGGATCTCTTGTTCTTCAATTTAAACGGTCCTTCTTGATCATTGTCTAATGTAATAAGAGCTAAATGACCCATGGAGTCCTTATTCGGACTAAAGATCCATTCATCTATTTCTGAACCGTCCCCTGAAGAAGAAGAAGAAGATTTGTAAAGATCCTTTAATCCGTAAGAGTAAAGCAAATAATGGGTACAACTTACACTTTTTTAAGGAAGCAAATTTTCGTCGTCTTCGACGGCGTATGACAGCATGCGCCAGGTCCTTAAACTTAATCGGAGATTTTTTAATGGATGGAAGGGAATTAATGTCATCATAATGAATATTATTATTTCTATGAGACTCAATGTCGGATATAGAGAAAGACTCCTCCTCCTGTTCTACCCGAATTTCTTGATCAATCTTGGAACTCTTCCTCCTGTTTTGGGATTTGACTTTTTGTTGACTCGTTTTTTGAAGGATTTTAGAGAAACTCTTGATGTCCGACTCCAATTTGGAGAGGGAAGCATGAAGATCTACATTTCGAGCGTTTTCCTCATTCACTAAGTTCATTTTGCAGGAGGAAGATATATTGACATTGTATGCATTTTGGTCGAAGAAAGAAGTAGAGGGATCTATGGTGACATGAAGTACGAATTTCAATTGAGCATTTCTTTCTAAAAGTCCTGCTCAAAGAGTCCCATAATAATGATAAAAATTATTATTATTATTATTATTATTATTCGCTAAGTAACTGCAAATTAGTGTTTGGTTCTCTCTCTCTCTCTCTGTTTTTTTTTCCCTAGGAACAGTTTTGAGGGGACAAGACAAAGTGGAATAAAAACTCACTGCAATTGACTCAAGTATGTACTAACTGTCATTATCCTTCCATCAGAGAAAAGGTAGAAAGAAGTATTTTATGCTCCTCCTTGGGAGAAAGGTACAACAGAATACTTCACTCTATAAATATTTTACAAACTCCATCATAGAATCACTGAATTATTAATTCTACAGTATGTACATATGTATATATTGCTCTGCTGATAACATAACATGCTCCATGTCAGTCCTCTTAAAAAGAGAGGGAAACAAAGAGGAAAGTGAGTGACTCAATTCATCATTTATATAATATAACTAACTACTCAGAATGTAAAGTAAAAAAGTTCTCATTCCTTCCTTTTTCGAATCCCTTCATACTCCTTCTAAGGACCTAATCAAGAAGGTCCACCATTCCTGATTTGTTAAAGAGCAAAACCCAATCCATAACATAGCATAAATATGCATGTGAGGGCATGCCCATATTAAGGGCAACAGGTTTCATTATTACCATTCCAATTGGACTTATTGTTTAACGAAGCACACATTAGTGTCACTCAAATATTATGTATTTCTCTTTTCAAAATGATGGATTGAGAGGACTTTGTTGTCCTACTTATAAGTGGGCACCTTAAATATATTTGGTATTTGATTTGTATACTTTAGAAGTGTACTCGTTTATATAATTTATATGATTTAGAGCTTATATAAACATTTTGAGAACTTGGGACTTATCCAAAATGAAGGCATAAAATATGTATGAATGTCGACTTTCATTGTCAAATACCCTCATAAAAAGATTCCTTCTTTTTTTGACAACGATTCTACCATATGTTCTTCTCTCAATTCATCAATTGTCTTTCCACACAAAAGAGGAAGAAAAAAAACAAAGTTTCCTACTTGGCTTATTCTCATTTTATTACTAGGGAATGGATCTGAGCAGCATGATAGCAAGCGATGACTTGAGTTCTTCAGAACACCAATAAGGGTCAAGACGGACTTATCTCACTAATAACAAAATGTACACAGTCTATTTTTTTTTCTGATGGTGATTTGGTTACTTCTCTTTCACTCATTAGTGCTGCTCTGAGTGTTGATTGGTTAAAACCGAATGAATACATATTTGAATTTCGAAGAGCATTATTTAATTTAAATGTCTTTAAAATTGGATTTTGAGGTGTAGTGCTAGAAATTAGAAACTGTTCTTTAGAATTCATGAACATATTTCCCTAAATCCTGTTCAGCTGTGAAAAAAGAATTGTTGGTAAGAATTGGCTAATAACAACTACCCACTGATCTTAGAGCTTTTTTTTATTTCTTCTTTTAGGGAAAGGTTTGGAATATGCAATAAAGATTCTATACCGGGTACATGATAATAAGGGAAATATTTTTTTCAAATTTATACCGTTTCTATGTAGACGATAAAAGTTATCGTTTTCATTTTTTATTTTGAGGTTGCCAGAGCAAATTAAATGTAAGTTTAAACCTTGTCTATTAGAATCTGGTGACGCAGTGCTGATTAATTTAAAAAATGTCTGAACTAAGTAAGAAAATTATGCACGGAGTTTGGCTGGAGGCAGGGCCAGGAACTCTGTATACAGAACCAAGACTCAAGATGGAGCTTAATCTAACATAAGTAACGCCGTGTCAAAGAGGAGTTCCAAGGGATTCCATCATCTTCAAACTTGAGTCCTTTGTACTATTTTGCGAGGACGCATGTGGCGCAGAAGGTCTGTGAAACCTCCAACACAATCCTAAAGTCAGGTATTAACAAGGAGTGGGCCAACATGTTTGCAAATAACCTTATCAATACCTTCAGGTGTCGTGTGGAAGCCTGTATTACAGCTAAAGGATCAATAATAAGTTATCATGTTACTCTTCTATTAATAAATTATTAAACATATGTTTTGTTCAAGACTTAGACGCACGTTTGAGATCTGAATGAAGTTCAATCTTATTTTTGTTTCACTTTAAAGGCACACCCGGCACTTTTTTTGTCAGCTTTCGATATTTCTTCTACTCTAACCTAAATCTTAATTCGATTTATAGAAGAATGGATTAATTCAAATTGGCTGTTGTAAACAATTATTTTTAACTACCTAATTCAATATTAGTCCTACAGTTGGGAAGAATTGATTATCAACAACTTATTTCTTACGTTAAATGAATCAAATCTATGGGAGAACAAAATCATTATAGTAATTGATACAATTAAATTGATATTTTAGAAAGACATCATTCAAATCAAAGTTGTAGATATTACTTTAAATACACAGGAAATTTTACAAAGTTCAAAATCATCGGTTCATTAGTTTTGGGATTAATTGTTATTTTTGTTAAAATTTCATTATTTGTATGAAATCTTCAAGCATTGAGTTTGATAATAATGGTTATGCATTCTTCAACAAAATAAGTATTAAAAAAATGAGGAAAAATAGATTGAACTTGAATAATTTAAGAAGAATTAAATTTGTATTAACTCAGGATTCCATTTCCTATCAGAAATATCTTTAGCATGAGAACATGTCAAGAGTATTTTAAAAGGCTAAACACTCCTTCAGCACTACAATTAACCTCCATTTACGGCAATTGAGGATATTAATTTATTTTCACAATAAATTGTCTTTTAATAAGTCAAAACGGCGTGAATTAATTATGCTGGAAAATATTTTTTTAGAAATTCGTATTGCATTAAGTTTTTTGGATTACAGATTAGGATGCACTTTTTATTGCTAATTTAAAATGTATTCTTTCTAAAATGCAATCGCTCTAAGGACGAAACCTCCGTCCATCAGTGTTGTCATTGGCTCTAAGGACTTCTCTAAATCTATCGTCCTATGAAGAAGTTTGCAAATGCCCTAATGGCCAACTTAAAACCATAATAAGTATTAAATGTTAGAAATTAAAGCTATAATTTCATAATAAATATTAATTTTATTAACTCTAGGATTGAAGATTTATGGGATATTTCCCAGGATTCATTCACTACTGAGATAATTTCATTAGAGTCATTTTAAAACTCCAATTTTGTTTTGGAGTCCGAGTTCCATCTGATGATCATCGAATCCCTCATCCCCTTCATCGTATTGAAAACCCTCAAAGAGTCACAGTTTACGATAGGAATAATTATGTATTTAAAGAACTAGCTATCGTGGCCCATGGATTCTGTTGACATTTTCTTTAGTTATATGTATCCCTTGTTCCTCTCAATCACATGCCGACGTTTACTCTTGAGTGATTTAAATGTAATAACATGACATGATGGTGGAAATATCATTTCACCTAACTTATTTCTTAATCTTGGACAACACTTCTTTACTTTCAAATGCCGTAGTAAGAAGAATCGGATTTTTCAGTATATGTAGAACATGAAATTGACTAAAACAGTGTTGAGTTGGACATTGTTAATGATGAAATTAAAAATATCAGAATTGTCTTCAATTACGTTCTTTGAATAAATCTCTATATTTATCTCGTGATTACGACTTTAAACGTGTTGCATAAAGTTTAGTTGTCTCAAGGCTTCTGTCTCAAATTCATTTAGATGTCATTTCACTAACCTAGGATCTTCGCTATAACTTGGTAATTTTTTATCTCCATCATCAACGATCAAAGATTTTATTCTAACTCGATTAGATAATTTATATACTCTTACTTTATGGATGAATTTATTAAATTGTTAATCGTTTATTTATTTTGTAATTGCCACTGAACCTTTTCAATTATATATATATATATATATGATTTTTTCTTCACTAATTAAATTATCACGTATGTACATGGCTCGACATCCTTCACAACATTTACATTTGAGGGTTAATCTTATTTTGAGTTGAAATTATTTTGTTCTATTTTAAGTTTCAATATACATTATATTTATATATAATTTAAGCATATATTTAGTATCGAATTCATTAAAAGTCTTAATCACATTCTATTAGATTGTTTCAATCTAGCACTGAATAAAAAATATGAATTGATTTAATGCGCTTATGCATACTGGGGTAATTTTAGAGTCAAATTTAGCTACTTTGCAGGAGGAAAAGGACTCAAGGAGCTATTTACACCTCTTGCATATACTACCTATTTTTAAGACTTGAAAGTCGAAAGGAATACAAACTCTTGAGTTTGTAAAGGAATTACAAAAATGGGTCAAGTTCAATTCCTCCTATTAATTATATTTGTTTACGACTTATTAGCTAAAAATATATAATTTTCTGACATTAATTTGATTTAATTTTCTGTCTCTCATCAATGGTATACATAATGTTATTATTTATTATTCATTTGTATATATAAAGGAGAATAGCAGCTTGAGGCTCAGTGAAACGTCATGACCAGTGATGAATAATAAGGGTCCAGCTGACACGCACGCCCGAGATGATGTCATAAATAAATATGGTACCCTTGAAGTAAAGCAGAATTTCAGCCGATTAAATTTGAAGGGGCGGATTGTAACTTATTATTTTGATGTTTTACTTAGGAGTAGATTATTATTATCATTGAGTGGGATTAAAAATTTGTAAAAGATAGAACACTAAACTTGTAGCAACTAATGCCATAGCATGAGACCTGAGTCATTTTGAAATGGACTCGAAAATTGATTATTATTTAATCAATACTAATATAGTATAAACCTCAATATGTCTTTGTTGAAATTGCACCTCAAAATTACTACACTTTTACACATAAGTGAATCCTATAATTCATATTACATATTTAAGAAACACATACAATTAAATGAAATGATTTTATTTAACCATATAGTGTCTACTTTTTTTTTTATTCAACAATTTAATTATCATTTAAAACTATTATAAAAACTTCAAACAGTCAAAAGTAACACATTTTGTAATCACTTAAATTTTTCCATAAAAAAATAAAATAGGATGAAATTTCATAATGATTATCTCAAATATATATATATATATTTATACAAGAAAAACTGAACACTGATTCGGAAAACCAATGTGATTCTAAATTAAGTTCACATAAATAAACACACAAAAAATAGATTAAATTGATAATACGATGAAAATATACGTTATAATTACAATTATAAAGTTTTCAAATATAATTTAAAAGAAAAAAAGAAATAACTCTCAGGGAAATAATTACATTGAAATCGACTACTATAACAAATCATTGAATCGATTGCATATGTTCTAAAAAACTAGAAACATCAAAAACAAATACATGAATGATAAAATATTCCATCAAAATGGAATAATAAAGTTCATGAAGATCAACATACACAAGATGAGATAATTTTAATTCTGACATTAGATAAAAGCATATCCCCTCATCATGCAAAAGCCCCTCTCAGAATCATAATTGACGATCGGAGCATTTTAGTACAAGCAAAAATTATTCAAGTCAATGCTTATCACGGCAACAATATTCTTCAACTGGATGTATCAGGCATTCTTTATACTATCCACTTTTGAATGTTTCAAGTGGAATATCTTTTCGACTATTGTCACACATGAAGTCCTTAGTCTCGTCCATTGTTATAAATCTATACTTTCGTCAATTTCCCGTTTTATTTTGAAAATGCTGACTCGACTTAAGAGCTCCAATGATTGGGTTACGAGAAAACAAGAAGAGACGGATTTACCGGCGTATTTCTTCATAAATTGGATGCAATTTTGATGTCCTCCGACTGAAATTGGAATAATACATGAAGCAATGAATTACAATAGGTCAGACATGAAATCAGATGTACCTAAATCATTACTAATATTATGTTTATTGAATGGCTGGATCCGGATTTCTCTTATGACATCAGAGATTTGAAAGTCTCATGATGGGAAATTTCTTCAAGAAGAAGTCGAGAAATAGCATGGCCGGAATGCCATCACACTCGTATCCTGGACAAATTTTTAAGCGTTGCTACCTCCATTGTCGTCGACCCAAGTTCCTGAATCAAATCCTCAGGCATTGATAACTTAATTTAAAAATGGCACTTGTTGTTTTTGAATTGAATAGAACTGAGTCATAAAAGAAGAAGAAGAAGAAAGAAAAGACAAATGTTGCCAACAACCGTCCTTTTTGTGGATGTCAGCTGGACCCTTTTTATACATCATTGATTATCATTTATTAGGTTGGATCAGTTATGTATCTATGTATTTATTCACTGGGAATGAGAGAGGAACAAAAGAAAAGGTCCCCCAATTAATAGGAACTGATTGTTTGTATGTATTTTCTACTTTTTTATTTTATCGAATGAATACATATATAAAATGTACTGAGTTGACTCCTTCTGTGCTAATAATACTTGGATACTTATCATATCACATCATTCCTTTTTGTGTATGCGTACTTTGAATCAATTACCCAATTATATCAAAAGTCTCAGTATATTAAATGAGAGACGAATGTCAAATGTGCTTGTTAAATTATAATTAGTATGAGCATATAATATACTAATAATAGTAAGACAAAAACATCATTCGGAATTGACCTTTGTAAATGGCTTTTATATATTTTTTTAAAAAACGTCTTCGTAGGATAATTATTGCCAAATTTAATTTAAAAAAAAAAATACTCCTTCCGGTAAAAAAACAACACACCCAAATGTTTTAGACCCTTTTTATACATCACTGATCATGACAGTTCAAGTTGCTTCCCTCTCAACATTCATCAAATTGTCAGATTGACCAGGTTGTTTTTCTCATTTTTTTTTCTTACAAGCCCAATTCGCTTATTTTTTACATTCCTACCTATTTATACATCTCTATAAATGTGGAATCACTGAAGTGCTTAGTTACGATTATCTTTCGTATTTCCCCCTTATTTGTTTTTAATATTTCTCTGTCAATCTAAAATGCAATTGCACCTAGTACTATTATTCGAGGACCTTTTAACAAAACCTTTCCTTTTTCACTAATTTCCTGCATTTTATTGTAGTTTCTCTTTCTTTTGGCCAAGAAAAGAAAAAACAAATGCTAATTAGAGAGGAAGAGAGAATGCGTCAGAACCTGCAACGGTTTTCATGATCAAATCACAAGTCCGAATCATAGATCATTTCCATTATAACGTAAATAATAAACATTGAAGATAAATAAAAACAAAATGTGAATTAATTGAAATGATGTGTTCATCCAACTCAGGGAATCTCGTCGCCACATCCACCCAAGAAGAAGCATAGATGCTCATAAAAATAAAAGGATATCGTATTTTCTCTTCACGTAATTGATATGAATTAACATAATAGAATATTAAATATTGGTTTATTTATTTTATATATACCATAGATAATACTCAATCGAATCATTTACGTTTGTTCATAGTCTTCGATGAAAGTACATTACAAATTTCACTCAGGTGACGAATTAAAAATTTCACTAATTTTGGGAGTTATTGCAACCTGTGGAAAAGGGGGGGATTTTAGAAATGAAGAAATGCAAGAAGGATTTGGATGAGAGGGTCTCTGTCTACCTTCAGATCTGAAAGGGAATTTATCACATCCAAGGAAGCATGTTACAGTTTACATGTTTGAATTATATATCTGCTCTAAAAATAAATTTCAATTGCTCAACTATATTAAAAACAAAAGAAATGTTGAACAAGTCTGAAGGACATCCCATATTGGACAGCATGTGTCAATTAATATTCGATTAACTGTACTTTTGCCAATCAAGATATCGAAAGATAAAGCAACCTATAATGTGCAACAAAAACAGTGATATAAATATATATTTTATGGGCAAATACATGTCACCACCCATACATATATGTATATAGTCATTTGTTGGCGCTCGAACTTCTGAAATGCCTACCAGTTATTTTTGGAGCACTCTAAAATTAATATAAATACAAATAATTAATAACATTTTTTAAATTATCTTTTATTTAATACCAGGGACAGAAAGAAATCAAAAGTACCTCTAATAACTTGTATGCATCAAAGGATCAAGAGATTTTAACATAGGTAAGATAGTATGATACTGCTCAATAGCAAAATATGAGGCTCATCAACATTTTCCGTTTCGAATGACCTAATGACTCCCCACATTCGGGATAAATTTTAGTTTCAAAATTTGAAGGGGAATTAATTTGAAATTTATTGTATGTGGATTTTAGATGTAATTTCAGTCTGAAATTGATACTTTTAGCTTCAAAAATCAGACCCACTGAGTTTGTTTTTTGTTTTTGTTTTTTGTCACTCAGTAGAAATAGACTGTTGTGAGGTTGAGTTTGTGGCGTCACGTGTATTTCCCCGATTTTGATCCAGATTTACAAAAAAAAATGTGTAGAAATCTTTTTTTAATCAAGTGAGATACAAAAATCCAACCTCTTCTTCTCCTATTGAAGTTAAGAATACCTTGAAAATTGTTACTTTAAAAAGATTATTTTATGAAGATGACAATCCCATATTGATTGTCTCTTTTGAGGAGTCGAATGATTGTTAGGAATACCCTGATATCATTTTTAAATTATTCATCATCTAATGGATGGGTGTTTGGATCCAAGAGTTGTTTAAAAGAGTTCTGCAAAGTTGAAGCTATTTTTAAAATTCTTCATCAAAGACTATTTTAAAAAAATGACTAAAATTTAAAAATCTATTACAGATATGAGAGTGAAAAAAGTTCAACCTTTTTTTAGAAATTATTCAACAGTGCCATGAAATTTTGACTTGCCTCATACCTCGATTATTTTGCATTAGTTTGCATAGGAAGTATGCATTGTAAAAGAACTAAAGAATACTTTTACTGGATTCAAAAGTACAAGTATGAGAATGAGAGAAAAAGTTGTTTAATTTAAGTCATTAATTATATAAAGTAAATGCTAATTTGCAACTAAGTGTGAATTAATTATATTCTTATTTAATACAATCGATTTGTTTTGTACCAAAACATTTTATCGCAAAGTGGCGCTCAAATCCGTTGTCCCAACTCTTTTAAAGACGACAATCTTCTTGAGATAAACAAAAATACATTGTATTCTCCCTTCAGCTGTTTTTGATCAGCTGACTCTTCTTATTTAAAGCAGCTAACTCTACGTATTATGAACTCAAAAAGGGTATTAGTATTATTTCTGATTTTGATTTATAAAAAATATATTAAATCAAGTATTACATGTACTAAATATTGATTTGTATATTGGCAGAATTTATTAATGTATAGTATATCTAAATAGTAACTCTACCCATTATTAAAAAGTTGGCAACAAGGGAAATACAGAAGGCTAGCTCCCAGTTGTTGTTTTTTCAAAAATTTCCTTTCCCTTTTGTCAGTCGAGGTTGCGAGTGGACAAAAAAGCTCGTGGTGATTAGACCCTTGACCGAGAGAACGTCTTCCTCTTAAGTATCTCTTAATTATATGTATATTGTTTTAAGCTCTGTGTATATGATTAAAGTTCTTATTCTCAAATAATTTGCTCTTATTCTCAAATAGTTCGGGAAATGGTATAGAGCTGTAAATCTTATGTTCTGTGGGTATGTCAAATAAAAAGAAAAGTGACATAATAACTCTAAAAACTTTATTAATATTAGGGAGGAGAGCAACATCAGCTGTCATAACTATTTACTATATAATGATCAATTAAATGTGATACGGACACTGTAGTATCCACATCTGGAAGTAAGAAATAAAATATTCAATTTCATGGTCTCCTTTTTGTGAACTTATTTACCTTTATCATTTCGCTCTTGTCTTAATAGAATTTCTCCTCAATCTTGAGACTCTCGGATTTGTGTGACTAAATATGTAGAGTAGGAATATCTCTTGATCAAATCTTCTTGTACCTCCTGAGGCGATGTTTTTTGTTTGTCTTCTAAGTGTTTAGAACAGACCCACAAGTCAGGGGAAGGTTTTTACATGTCTCTCTTTATTCTTAGAAACCATTGCTTTGAAAATTGCTCTCCTTAGTGAAATGAAAAAGTGAAAATCCTTTGGTTCATGAGGAATTAGTACAACTCACAGCACTACATGAAGACTTATTACTTGAAATCTTATGTCCAAAATCTTGAGAATAATCTTAAATAAGTATGTCCAATGATTCCATTTTAAACAACTCCTTAAGCATTGAATGATTTGAGCCAAAATGAGCAACAGTATAAAATTAGCCGACGTTTGGGAGTTTGTCTGTTGTCGCAACTCTTTTTATAGGGCATTGCTTTTTCTAATCTTCTTCTTTTTCTTTAGTTGTTCTTGACCTTCCGTAACTTGAGTCTCATTTATTTTTCTATTATGCATTGAAAATTCAAACAAAAGTGTAGAAATTTCATTATAAATGATAAAGCTAGTTATAATTATCGTAACAACAATTAATACAATGAGAATAATATTATTTTTTTTAGTCGTGATTTATAAAATGTAAGTATTTATGTGTAAAGGTTCCGTGATTTTGTATTCATTTTTCCGGACTAAGATTAGATAAATATAAACTTATGTACATAGACCCAAGTCTAAGTTTATAAAATATAAAATATTTTTAACCCAGTACGAGTTTTACGAATGGAAGTAATCATAAATATGTAATTATTAATTTTTACACCGCAATCTTCAAATTTTTTTGTTTCAAAGATAAGAGGTTTTGTGATCGACTATATGTAAATTCTGGAAATATGATAATGAATAGTGATATTAAGGATAAGAGCCGATGAAAATGGAGCCATTTTACCCCTCCAATAATGTTCATGTGTCCAACAGATCGTTAAAATGTATTATAAATATGCTCTGTCAACAGTGTAATTCGCCCCTAGAACGCCCTTCCAATTCTCCTGAGTTCTTTGATTGAGTGAACATCTTCTTCCATTATTATCAAGTAACCTTCTCCCCATGAAATCTTGTATTCTAAAAGGGGAGGAAATTGGTAGGTTATCACTTATTATAGTTAAATCTCAATAGCATATATATTCCTTAAAGTTAATGTTCCAAGCACTTCAAAGGACGGAGACGATGTAAACTGGAGAATGGACCTTCATAATTCCAATGTTGAGCTCAAGCATTAATATATAAATAATCGGAAATTCTAAGTTGTATATGCTCAAGAAGGGTATGAAATGAGTTTTGAATCCAAAACGTGTTAAAGATATTTAAAAATAATGTTCAAATGCTTCATTTATCATCAGATACACAAAGAAGATAGAACAAACATTATGTCCTCCCCTAATGTTCATTTAGCTGTAGAATATAAAGCACCAATGTGGAATAGAAATAATTACAGTAAAACATCGATATAAGACGCATCAATGAAGTGCGATAAATCATTAAAAATATACTTTCCCATTCCATAGAACAATAGGATTATTGAAAATGAAAAGTTACACCATCCCGAGAACCTCTTTCCCGTAAATCTATTTCCATCTCATAAGGTATATTTAGTGATGAGATGTCCGGTTTTATAGTTGCTATATAATTGGTATCTGGATCTATTGGTATTGGCTTATCAAATAAAACATTAGGTATGATATAGCTTCCATCATTTTTTATGTCAAAAGAAGTAATTCCCAAACATTTTCCGTCATTTTTCTTTTCCAAAGAAATTTCCCCAGACAAACATTTATCGGGATTTAAAGGCATACTAAATGAATACCCATGAATCTTTACAGGCTTATCAACTTTGAATGTTATGAAGTCCTTTGGATGTGATCTTATTGTTTGTATTTCTCCAGTAAATATAGAGACGCAACGTATCCTAGGCTTGATCGAAAAACCAGATAGAATAGACGACCTGCTTTTGGTTATATACCTCAGTATACTTTCAATCTCTTCATCATTCAATAAATTTGAAGACAGTACCTCTTCGATGAATTCATACTGACTCAAAAAGGAAAACAAATAGAGTAAACAGCAGGACCAAGGATTGATTTCAAGTCCTTTGCCCCTATATTCTTTTGAGCAGATGTCCAACGAAGAGCATTTGTAAATACATCAATCTCATCTAAATCGATATTATCAGATTTTTCTTGTATAAATATATACATATATTTGAGATAATCATTATGAAATTTCATCCTATTTTATTTTTGTATGGAAAAATTTAAATGATTAGAAAATGTGTTACTTTTGACTGTTTGAAGTTCTTATAATAGTTTTAAATGATAATTAAATTGTTGAATAAAAAAAAAAGTAGACACTATATGGTTAAATAAAATCGTTTCATTTAATTGTATGTGTTTCTTAAATATGTAATATGAATTATAGGATTCACTTATGTGTAAAAGTGTAGTAATTTTGAGGTGCAATTTCAACAAAGACATATTGAGGTTTATACTATATTAGTATTGATTAAATAATAATCAATTTTTGAGTCAAGTCCGAGTCCATTTCAAAATGACTCAGGTCTCTGGCTATGGCAATAGTTGCTACAAATTTAGTCTTATATCCTTTACAAATTTTTAATGCCACTCAATGATAATAATAATCTATTCCTAAGTAAAACATCAAAATAATAAGTTACAATCCGCCCCTTCAAATTTAATTGGCTGAAAATCTGCTTTACTTCAAGGGTACCATATTTATTTATGACCTCATCTCGGGCGTGCGTGTCAGCTGGACCCTTTTTATACATCACTGATAATAATACATATATAGGAATGTAAATAATATGCAAATCAGGCTTATAAGAATCAAAGAAAGAGAATATCAAACTGGTAACTCTGACAATTTGATGAATGTTGAGAGGGAAGCAGCTTGAGCTGTCATGACGTTTGACTGAGCTACAAGCTGCTATTCTCCATTATATATACAAATGAAGACTTCAATAGTAAATAATAAATTATTTATTATTGAAATCTTCATTTGTATATATAAATATCATTTACATTCGTAGTTATTACTGTATGTACACGACTTATGAATCGTCATTCATCTAATAGTGTTTAGGGGAGACAGGGAAAGGTTGCTACACTGAATAGTTGTAAAATTAAGTGAATTTACTCATCTATGAGATGTCAGCCGTTAGGACTTGTTTGGGATATAGATTATTTACTTAAAACAACTCTGCACCACAACAATAAGTATCCTTCATTTCAGAATGGGGAACTTCTCTTAACACAAACTATTCTTGTTTGAAGGAGTGAAATGCCTCGAAAAATTATATTCCGTGTTTGTGTTATAGGAAGCTCTTCATTTTGGAAAGTAAAAGTGTTAAGTTTTGAAGAGCATAATATAGAGAGCTCTTAGAAATAATTTTTCTATTGCCAAACGTGCGTGACGTGTACACGGACTTCCGATTCGCAAATTAATTTGCGGGTTCATTCTTTGATTTAATGTACTATAAGGTTAGAGAGCAGAGATTTAAAGTATGTATATTTTATTACTTAATGATTAAAGCTGGAAACGGTACCACATTAACAAGTTGATTGATAAAAATACAATACGAGATATGTACATTAATTTAATAAATATTTGGGTAAGCATTTCCACTCACAAGAGGGGCTTCAGCGAATGTTTGAGGCACCTACTCCGGTTCTGCCTGGTTTTAGAATATACAGATCCCGGTCAAAGAAAAATGTGCGGGGTTTATATTCTAAAGGGAAAACCTATTATTATTATTATATTTGTATCAGAGAAATAAGAAAGCATCAAATCTATATCAAATTTGTTAGAAATTGATACTCTAAACGTCAAGTATACATACATGAGCAGTTAACTGTAATATCGTGAATAATTTAACTGGAATAAAAAGCACATCTTCCAATAATCCTCGTTATATTTTCGTTACTTTTGATGTGCACACAGCCATTTTCATTCTATCTCTCAACGTTTCCTATTTTTAAATGAAAAAGAAAAAGAAAAACCTAAAATTTAATGATAAGTTCTTCATTGAATAGAAGTGAATTAATCTCAGCTTGCATTCAAGTGCAAATTTGAGTTCAAGCCATCCACGTTCAGAAAACTAATTAGGGTTCATAGATGTTGAAGGTGGACAGATGGAAGGACAAGAATAGGAGTTTTGAATGCTTCATGGATAGAGATGTAGAAATATGCGCATTTTAAAGCGTGTGAGTAGTTCTCAAAATGCATGTTTGTTGAAACCCTGTTTAATATTATTTCATCTAGCTGTTGTTATCCCGACGAGCTTTTTGGAAATAACAAAAACCCACTGTATTCTCCCTTCAGCTGATTTTCATCAGTTAACTCTTTTGATTTAAAGCAGCTGAGTCTACGTGTTATGAGCTCAAAAAGGGTATTATTATTATTATTTATGATTTTGATGCATACAAATATATTAAATATATTTAAAGGAAAAATTTGGAAAAACAACTGGTAGCTGCTACTCTTCTGTATTTTCCTATTTGCCAACTTGTTAATATTTGGCAGAATTTATTATTTAGATATACTATATATTTATAAATTTTACCAATCACAAACCAATCGTTACTACTTGTAATACATTCAAAATTCAAAAAAAGGGCGCACAATCCTTGATTTAATATATTTTTTATGCATCAAAATCAGAAATAATATTAATACCTTTTTTGAGTTCATAATACGTAGGATCAGCTGCTTTAAATCAAAAGAGTCAAATGATGAAAATCAGCTGAAGGTAGAATACAGTGTGTTTTTGTTTATTCCTAGGAATGTAAATAATATGCAAATGAGGTGTGTGAAATAAAAAAGAAAGAGAAAATCAACCTAGCAACCCTGACAATTTAATGAATGTTGAAGGGGGAAGCAGCTTGAGCTGTCATGACGTTTTACTGAGCTACAAGCTGCTATTTTCCTTTATATATGTATACAAATGAAAACATCAAACCACACCAATTACAATACGTTACTCCAGATTCATTATTATATTCACAAATATCATTAACTCCCTTCTCCTCAATGAATGATAACCATTTTTTAATTTTTCCTTTGTTCCTCTCCATGATATAATCTTTGCATACTGTTCTTTTCTTGTAAAACATTATGTTGAGGTAAAGTTGATGTTACCTTCTTAAGGGGAAAAAAATGATAACAGCTTCGGAAAACAAAAAGACCTGTTTGAAGAGCCAACTCCACTTTTTTATCACACGCCCGAATTGCATATGATTTACTTTGCTATTTATCCCAAAAAGCTCGTTGTGATATCTTGACGAGCTTTTTTTGTCCACTCGCAACCTCGACTCACAAAAGGGAAAATTAGAAAAAACAACTGGGAGCTAGCCTTCTGTCTTTTCCTTGTTGCCAACTTTTTAATCTTGGGCAGAGTTGTTATTTAGATATACTATACATTGATAAATTCTATCAAAAATAATTGATAAAATTACATATTACATATTTACATTATTACATTGATAAATTCTATCAAGCATACATCGATGTATGCTTGATTTATTTTTGTACTGATTTTGTTATCTTATAGTTGTTGTTCTTCCCCGAAATAATAATTTATACTAAAATGTCTATTTATGTTATTTTAAAACGCAATTGCTTCGGTGTTTTAATGTAAGCACTGGAATAAAAAAAAAAAAATCAGACGTAATTCTCAGGAAAAACTTGTTCGTTAAAGGGTTGTAGTCGTCGTTCCATCTATGTACAATAGGCATAGCCAGTCAAATAATATTATTTAATAACAAAGAACCATTCAGTTACAAATGAAACAAGAAATGAGTAAGTCAATGACCCAACAATTATACCTTTCCTGTGCAATTGTCTTCTTTACTTTACAATTAGACTCTACATTCGGTGAAACTCTAGACGTAAATGAGTTCCGATCTTCAGTCAATCAAGTTGGAATAGATAAAGTTATTTTGGATTGTCGCTCAGAGTTTGAACGAGAGGTTCAAGGGTATCTTGAGGGAAGTCATTGGTTTGAAAACTGTCAGATAAGGGATGTTCCTAGTGATGAGTAAGTTTTGGTTCAACATATTATGTACATTGTAAAGTTGTAAACAGAATACGAAAAATGAAAATATTACCTTATAGATTGAAAGGCAAGTCTACGGATATCATACTATGTATTCGAGGGAAGAGCTCGACCAAGACAGATGCGAGAAAATTGATTCAAGCTCTGGAATTGAATGCATCCAAATTGGATGATTTCGATGGAGATTTAAGGAGCTTGAGAAAGGAACTCAAGGTAACTCGATTTCTTCACTTTGACGCCCTTAATGCTCTATTGAAAGAACAGAAAATACTTCTTATTGATGTCAGAAATCGAACAGAGTTAAATGAAGTGGGGCAAATCCGCGGAAGCGTTTGTCTTCCACTTCATGAAATCCCTCAGGCGTTTACTAAGTTGGATGACAGTGGTTTTCAAGAGCGCTATGGATTTTCAAAGCCCAAACCCCAGGACTCTAGCAGCATCGTATTAACGTGTCGTTCTGGAAGACGAGTATTAGTTGCTGATGGAAGAATGAAACCCCTTGGTTTTGAAAATTTACGAATATATTCAGGAAGCTTTAATGAATGGAGTCAAATGAGTGGAGATTCCTTCAAAGCAGACTTTGACCTAAACTATGACATACTCGAGGAATAAATGATAAATTCGTCTCAGATTTCCTCTCTCTTATTATGTATACAAACTGTTTAATTATGTAAATAATAACAATTAGCATTAAGCATCTGATCTTAAGGAAGGATAAATAGCTTTAATATAATTGAAGTTATCGCCTCCATGTAAAAAATAAATAATAACATTATTATCAATATTTCGATTATCTTTATGTATTCATAAATGCGTGACAGCATGTTTGGGTCTCCCCTATTTGCCAGCTATTTATATAATCTGCCTTCTAGCTGGAAAATATTAAAAATATAAAAAATTGTTCTAAAAGACGTTTTTATTATCTACAGCAGGGGTGGGCTATTATTTTTCTTCAAGGGCCGAATGATAAGTAGAAAATATTGTGGAGGGCCAGACCAAAAGTTTAAAATCTACTTTTAGTTAGTTTTCTTAAGTCCAACCAATTTTTCGCGGGCCACTCAAAGTGGGACTGCGGGCCATACAATGCCTGGGTCTGATCTACAGTGATGTTACATCACTTATATAGTCTATAAGTTACATTCCGCCCCTTCAAATGTAATCGGCTGAAATTCTGCCTTACTTCAAAGGTACCATATTTATTTATGACATCATCTCGGGCGTGCGTGTCAGCTGGACCCTTTTTATACATACATCACTAGGAATGAAAATCATATGCAATTCGGGCGTGTGATAAAAAAGTGGAGTTGGCTCTTCAAACAGGTCTTTTTGTTTTTCAATGCTGTTATCATTTTTCCAATATTACTGAGGGGAGAACATCTACCTGATAGTAAAGATGTCGCATGAAGGAATACATGCATTAAGTTTAATAAAGGAAATAAAATGTAAACAAAAAGGGCTCAAGTCCTCGTATAATTATTATTAGTTAAAAATATATAATTTCCTGACATTAATTTCAGTTAATTTTCTGCCTCTCATCTATGTTACAGTGATGGATAAAAAGGGTCCAGCTGACACGCACGCCCGAGATGATGTCATAAATAAATATGGTACCCTTGAATTAAGGCAGAATTTCAGCCGATCAAATTTGAAGGCGCTGAATGTAACTTATTATTTTGATGTTTTACTTGGGAATAATTATAAGAGTGGCATTAAAAATTTGAAAAGGATAGAACCCTAAACTTGTAGCAACTAATGCCATAGCATGAGACCTGAATCATTTTGAAATGGACTTGGACTTGACTCGAATATTAATTATTATTTAATCAATACTGATATAGTATTAACCTTAATATGTCTTTGTCGGCATTGCACCTCAAAATTACTACACTTATACACATAAGTGAATCCTTTAATTCATATTACATATTTAAGAAACACATACAATTTAATAAAATGATTTTATTTAACCATCTAGTGTCTACTTTTTTTTATTCAACAATTTAATTATAATTTAAAACTATTATAAAATCTTCAAACAGTCCAAACTTACACATTTTGTAATTACTTAAATTTATCCATAAAAAAATAAAATAGGATGAAATTTCATAATGATTATCTCAATGATATACATATATACATATCATATATATATGTAGTTATATCAGAAAAACTGAACATGAATTTGGAAAGGAAATGTGATTAAAATTTAAGTTTTCGTAAACAAACCCAAAAAAATAAATTAAATTGATAATACGATGAAAATGTACGTTATAATTTAAATGGAAAAAAGTAATAATTGTTAGGGAATTAATTACATTGAACTCGATATAGTGACTACTATAACAAGTCACTGAATCGACTGCATATGTTCTAAAAAAATAGATACATCAAAAAGAAATAAATAAAAAAATATTCTATAAAAATGGAATAATAAAGACCAATATACACGAGATGAGCCAAACTTTAATTATGACATTAGATAAAAGCACATCCCCTCATCATGCTAAAGCCTCTCTCAGAATCACAATTGACGATCGGAGTACTTTAGTACAAGCAAAAATTCTTCAAGTCAATGCTTATCACGGCAACAATATTCTTCAACTGGATGTATCAGGCATTCTTTATACTATCCACTTTTGAACGTTTCAAGTGGAATATCTTTTCGACCATTGTCACACTTGAAGTCCTTAGTCTCGTCCATTGTTATAAATCTATAATTTTCGTCAGTTTCCCGTTTCATTTTGAAAATGCTGACTCGACTTAAGAGCTCCAATGATTGGGTTACGAGAAAACAAGAAGAGACGGATTTACCGGCGTATTTCTTCATATATTGGATGCAATTTTGATGTCCTCCGACTGAAAGTGGAATAATACATGAAGCAATGAATTACGATAGGTCAGACATGAAATCAGATGTACCTAAATCATTACTAATATTATGTTTATTGAATGGCCGGATCCGGATTTCTCTTGTGACATCAGCGATTTCAAAGTCTCATGATGGGAAATTTCTTCAAGAAGAAGTCGAGAAATAGCATGGCCGGAATGCCATCACACTCGTATCCTGGACAAATTTTTAAGCGTTGCTACCTCCATTGTCGGCGACCCAAGTTCCTGAATCTAATCCTCAGGCATTTTTTAACTTAATTTAAAAATGACACTTGTTGTTTTTGAATGGAATAGAACTGAGTCATAAAAGAAGAAGAAGAAGAAAGAAGAAGAAGTTTGAAAAGACAAATGTTGCCAACAACCGTCCTTTTTGTGGATGTCAGCTGGACCCTTTTCATATCAATATCAAATTAATCATCAAGGAAGGAAGCTCTCTCTGACGTCACTCTATCTTATTTTACATGACGTCATGGACCATGGTACATACACATTCGTAAATAATAACTAAGTAACATAGCTAGTGATTTTCTCGGATACCCATCTGTTCAACAAAATGACGGATGCCTCTCATCAGGGATTCTCACCCACAGAGTCTCAAGCCAAGCATATGATGCTCGAGTGTCTTCAACTCATTGACCACTATGACTGGATCATTAATTCCATGGTCCTCGACTACTTCATAGAGTCCCTTTGGTCCAAATTACCGTCTTCGTGGCAGTCCTCACTCTCTTGCGTCCCTCCTTCGACTCTGGGATCCTGGCTCTCCAATGAGCCCCTGGATCAGCAGGAGTCTCTCCTTCCTCTTTCTCTTATTGCACTCAAAACACTTCTCTCCAAATTATCCCTCAATCGTGCTCCTTCCCAGAAGCTTACATACACTCCTTCCCAGGAGTTGGACCCCCTCTTTCGACGAAAAGTCAATCCCAAAAAGGAGCATGAGTTGCGGGTATTTGCTCCCTTTATCCATTCCGTTGCCGAGGTGACGTCAACTTCCGCTGTCTTCGATTTTGGATCAGGAGTAGGATGAGTCTTTACCTGTTCCTTTGATTCAGATGGTATTTCAGGCATTGTCTTTACAGATAGGACATTTATGCAGACGCCTCTCTTTCATTCATGGTCTACGGTCATTTGGTCTCGAGAGTCAAGAAGCGCTCACCCTCAAAGCAAGGGAGCTAGACGAGCATTTCGCCAAGAAGATGATGAAAAAAAGATCTCCTTCATCCCAACTTCCTGTACACTACGTCCAAAATATTTCCGAGGAATACCTACAAGCCCACTCCGATGACGCCCTATTTCAAAATCAAGAGCCTCAAATCGTAGGACTAGTGGGCTTGCATGCATGTGGTGATTTATCCTCCAGAATTATACGACTCTTTAAAGCCTCCTCAGTCTCAAGGTTTCTCTGTCTTGCAACTTGTTGCTATATGAAAGGAAAATTAAATCTTATGAGCTCGGACTTTAGTCATAGGTCCCTATCCTATGAAGCCCGAGAGTTGGGCTGTCATGCCTTGGAGACCTATGTGGAAAAGTTAAAGTCGGATGACTACGAGTCCCTTCTCAGAGTGCATTGCTACCGAGCTCTTTTAGAACGGATCCTTATTCGGAAAGGGAGTCAATATAAGCATATATCCCTCAAAAGTGTACCTCAAACGCATAGACTTAGTTTTAAAGAGTATGCAGTGGCCGCCACGGGGAATTTGAAGGAGTTGAATATATCTGACATGGAAATGGATGAGGCTGAGGTGGATCTTGAGAAGGAGTGGTGGAGAGTCTCTGTTTTTTATATACTTCGACTTTCTCTTGCTCCCATCATTGAAACTCTCCTCTTTTTGGATCGCTATTTGTTTTTGAAGGAAACATGTGAGAGAACTATGATTCTACCGCTATTTGATCCCTTTGTATCCCCCAGGAATCTGGTTCTATTATCTATTAAATGAATGATGAGTTAATTAACTATAGTTGTTGTTTTTTTGTTTGTTATTCCGAATAAAGGATATCTTGATATCTTGAAAACTCCTCTGGCTCTTACATTAAGAATATCTCGTATACAACTTATATACTTCATTAATAGCAAGTCATGAGCGTTAAATAATAATGTATATCATTTAACTCTGTTCAAATGCCGAAATTCCTTAGGATTTTTTTGTGCTACTCACTGCATGCATACATTGAATTTAACGACGACATTCAAACTTTGAAAGAAACGAGAGAATTTTGAAGGAAAAAAAAAAAGGACAATAAATTCCTAGCTATATACTACTTAGTGTTATTATTATTATTACAATGCTATTGCTAGCCTTCCACGCAAAAAAAAAAAAAAAAATGAGAAGGGGAAGGGGAATCGTTGTCTATAGTCAGACTACTCTTCTACCTTCTTCTAAGGAATGCAATCCAATAAAAGAAGGAATTTCTTATTATGTTTGAGCGTTTACCTTTACTCAAGAACCCCAAGGAACAAGAGGAATAGAGTGTACGCTATTAGAAGAATTCAAGGTATACAAGAACTATGACGTAGAGCATAAGAGTAAAAAGAAGGGAGGAGAAATGACGTAGACGTTGCTGCGGGAATTCATTGTAGGGACTCGGAAAGGAATGTCTATTTTGTGGGGGGGAAATATTTTCACAGGTAGATTTTGTTAGTCCGTTTTTTTTTTTTTTTTTTTTTTTTATTGTGGGTTGATCTTTTTTTTTTTTTTGTTGATTTATTATTTGGAAGGATGTTTTCTGGGCGATCGGTATGCCTTCTTTTTTGAAGCTACGATTCAAATCCTCTTCCAAGCAGCAATACAATGTTCTATCCAAGAGTGTGTATGTGCTTACGGTGGAGCTCCTGGATAATTCCGTGTTGGAGTGTACCCTTTCATCCGAGTCTACGGGAAGGGATTGTATGAACAATGTTTGTCAACGGCTAGGCCTTTTACAGAGTGACTTAATGGGACTCCGCTACGTGTCCAAACGGAAGAGCTATCCCAAAATACGATGGGTGGATTTGGACCGCCTCCTCAAAAAGCAATTGGACAAATATGCCCAGGAAAGTTCCTCCCTCCCGCCCCACAAATCCCTAACACGTATTTAATATTGCCCTTACTTACTTACTTGCAGGACCCTCCGCATTTATACCTCGGAGTCATGTTCTACGTCAACGATGTATCTCTTCTCGAGGATCAAGTGACTCGCTATCACTATTTTCTACAACTCAAACTCGACGTCATTGAAGGGAGACTCCGATGCAATTATGAGCAGGCCATTGTTCTGGCTTCATACTCCCTACAGGCCGAGTTTGGAGATCATGAACTCGAAAAGCACACTCCAGAGTATCTTCAAGGCTTTCCACTCCTTCCAAAGCCCATGATGAAACAGTTTGAGGATAAAATGGATGTTTTAACTGAGGCCATCATTACTCAGCATGCGAGTCTTCGAGGCATTGCTCAACAGTTGGCTGAGGTCTACTACGTTGTGGGTGCTCAGCAATTGGATGGCTATGGACAGGAGTGCTTCTTAGCCAAGGATAATGTGGGGAACGAAGTTCTCATCGGGGCCTCTCTCACAGGAATAGTGATTCGTAAAGGGAATGGGGTCTCTCCCTCCTTTTTCAAGTGGAATGACATTACCAATCTAGTGAATCATAAACGGTACTTTGGCATCGAGTTCCAAAATTGTGAATATCCTCTTCAATTCATTTTTGAGGAGGCTGAGTCTGCAAAATATGTTTGGAAAATGTGTGTGATGCAGCATTCCTTTTATAAGCAGCACTCCTCCGCTGTGGATGAGTCCAACGAACTCAATATAACATTGGATCACTATGATGATAACAATGGACTCACATCCACAAAACGCATTACACAGCCCAGGAGCTCACGGCCCGTGAATAAATTATCCTCAATGAACAATTTAAACGAAATATCATATCCTAACGCATCCTCATATAATATGACAGCTGCTCGCTCTGTCAATGATTTAGTGGATTCTTCTAATCTTCATAGAAATCCTATGGATTTAAATCAAACGGTTCCAAATTATAGACCCGTTCCCGACTATGAAACCGCTGTCAAAAATAAATTGTACTTGGCGAAAAGTGGGAATTTAAATAATAATAATAACAATAATACAAATAGTACGAATAACAACAATGTGGGACAAGGCGGATATCCCATCTATAATAACCAGGAATTTAGTGGTGTGCATCACCCTCTTGGTACACTCACAAATAACACGTCCATTAATATTGACAACTCCACCGTCAAAAGACACCCACCGCAGTATTTTATTCAACAGTACCCTTTCGATGATAGAGCACAATTCCAGAACGGCGGCAATCCTGCTCCATCTTCCGGAGGCCCTCCACAATACTTTATGCATCAATATTCATCCACTCCAGAGCTATCCGTCAATTCCCCTCCCCCTCCCGTAAACAGTCAAAACAATCCGTCTCAGCCCCAACAACTCCCACCTGATCCCTCTGTACAAGAGCAAATCGTAGCTGAGCTTCAAAGATTGAATATCTACAAACCACCCCCTCCGTATCCCTATACATCCGCCTCCTCAAATACTCGAATGTCATCTAATTCAACTCCGGACTTGGCCTCTGGTCTCATGTATCAGGTATGTGAATGTCTTTATTTGTCTGTTAGTTAGTTAGTTCCATAGATAAACTCTTCTGCTTCTCCTTTATTTTATTTTATTTTTATTTTTCCTGTTACTTGTGTAAGATCGGCCTAGAGCTAAGGTATACATGAGAGATGAGGTATTCATTTTGAGTCATGCTTAAAGAAGAAAATAATGTTTGGGGCCTTTTGATATTTGATATCTTCCTTTCTGACTTAGGTATGTGTTTTTATGAACATGCTCTTGATTAGGGATCAAATTAACTTGAAAATTTTGAATGAATTATATTATTTATTGATAAGATTGATAAGAAACGGGGTGGAAGAGGGGAGCTGGGAGCTGTGTTTAATCTCGACCTTTTTTTCTTTTTTTTTTATAAAAGAAAATAAAGTACCCAAAAAGTATAGTAAGCTCAATTGTTATCTAAATAGAGAACACTCATTTACATATTAATTCATTATAAAAACAGGAGGATAGAATTTATAGGTGTGTTTGAGTGTTGAATAACGTTTTTGTGTTTGCTTCAATTCTATTTTTATAATATTGTAGATATTTATTTTTGTTTTTTATAGGAATCTGGATTTGTTGGTGGTTCATCTCCAGATCTTGTTTCTCGAAGGAATTTGGGATTGGTGTACAGTAACAGCAGTAATAATAATATCATCAACAGCTATCCCTATGACAACAACCGTCGACAGTCATTTAGTGGTCGGAGTAACTTAATGAAGGAAGAGCCCATTTATCAAAATCAGCAGCAAATCCGTGCTCTTGTGAGTGATAAAGAGCCAATCTATCAGAATCTTATCTCATTCGAGAAAAAGGAGGAGGAAGGGGTAGAATCAAGCCGAGATCGAGCTCAAAACGCAAGTTCCTCCTCTCATCCTGATGAAGAGATTCATATCGATAATACAGTAAATAGTGGACACCAAGGTATTGGAGGACTCACTAATTCAAGAGAGGATCTATCGAATAGTATTACACATCATGCTCAAAATGCGTCTTCTTGTGATGATTCCAATGTAGGCGGCGGGGATATGAGTAGCGATTCCTTCTTTTCTTCCGGAATGGGGAACTCTGTAAATCATGATAACTCTAATTCTCAACAGCACAGTCATTCCCATCATCATTCCAACAAGCCCAAAGCTGGTCGGAAGCGATGGGCTTTAAATTTCGGTAACAAGTCTGGAAGTCTCAAATCCATTAAGAGTGAAGGAGGTAAAAGTGGAACGGAGCGCTCTCCAGGGAACCGTTCACGGCCCTCAATGCTTGCAGCATTTTCTGGTCTAACTCGTTCTCGACCTGATCTACTCTCCAATTCTGTTTGTGAAGAAATAGTTCCTCCGCTTCGTATTTCCTCTCCTTCCAAAATGGGAAAAGAAGAGATTGGCCCATATCTGGAAGGAAAACTCATTGATGGTGAGGTTTTAAGGGAATTCGAAATGATTCCCAAGAAAAGAGAGTCCGCTTCCTCGTTTTTTGCTGCGACTCTACCCGAAAATATTCTTCGAAATCGCTTTGAGCATGTTTTACCCTACGATGACAACAGAGTCAAAATTTCACCGTCTAAAGACAATAAGGCTGGTTATATCAATGCATCACACGTCAATATTTCATTGGGAGAATCGGAACGAGTCTACATTGCAGCTCAGGGCCCTACTCCAGAAACGATCTCACATTTTTGGGAAATGATTCATCAGTTTAATATTCAGCTCATTGTCATGCTAACGGATACTCGTTCATGTGTTCAGTACTGGCCCACGAAAACAGGCTCTCTCGTGGAATTAAAAGACTTTCGCATCCTCAAAAAGTCATCAAGTGACTCCAAGTCATATGTGACTTCCTCTCTGGAAGTACTTCATGTCCCAAGTGGACTGAAAAGAAATATATGGCATTCTCAATATACAGACTGGAGTGAGCGCGGGGTACCTAATGATCCCATGAGATATGTTGCATTCTTAGAAGAACTAGAAGCTCTCAGGTCTCATGCAATCAAAGACTTTAACACTCAAAACTCACCCATTCTTGTGCATTGCTCAGCTGGTGTGGGGCGGACTGGAGTAACGATACTCTGCGACATCCTCTTATACTGTGTTGACCGGAATATTCATGTAGACATTCCTAAAATATTAGCTCATTTAAGACAACAACGGATGCTTATGGTACAAACCATCGCCCAGTATAAATTCATTCATACTTTACTCATTAATTATTTAAAGAAATCTAGACTCATTTAGGAAAAAAAAAACCCACAAAAACAAGACTCTAAGAAAATGAAACGAAGCACAAAATCTATTGCGCATCGCATCAAAGCTTTTATGAATCTCTTTTTCTTTCTTATCTTTCTTCATTTTACACATAAATACATATTATATTTATTTCCCTATCTGGAATACGATCATACTCTACATAAATGGACCTGTTTTATGAAACAATTATTGTCATATTTTATAAATTCAATACTACATATTTCTTTGTATTTTAAAAAGGAGTATCAACAGAATAAAATCAACAAACTTAATAATTAATTTTTCAATTATTCCATCTTATAACTAAATAATGTGTAATATCATTTAATACCCTTATTGGTTTGAATTGAATAATATTGACGTATCGAAAAATAGACTGAGTGAGATTGAGCTTATACTTTCCCTATATATACACACTCACAAAGATAAATAATACTGGTATGTAAAAAAAAAGTACGAACGGAGAGAGAGAGAGAGGAAGCAGTGACATACAACAAATTGGTTAAATCTTCTTTTCTCTGCACAAAACCTACCTATATCACATATTTTAGTATAATTAATAAATAAGTAACTATCTCCACTTCTTGGCTCAAAAGATGCGGAGGAGTCATTGTTTATTTTGGAGGGAGGGGGCACTACAGACAAGTATTCGCCATCCCCCCCCCCCCACACACACTTAAATATAAATATAAGGACCAAGCAGGATTAAGATTTAGATTGCACGAATAAAATGACCCTGCAGATCATCCTTTGAAGAGGTCCCAAATGTTCTGAAACTGGCACTGCTAGGATTCAAAAAGTAAATTTGGCAAATGGCATGTAATTTGTTTGTTTTTCATACATCAATATACCATGTAGTAGCTAGAGATCTCGAAAAATACAAATAATTATTTGTATTGCAATTATAATTAATCATTGCAGAGAAAATCGCTTTTTTGTTATGCTTCGTCATAAAATTATACAAATTAATCTTAGTACTTTTTACCCCTATTCTCTTAGAATGAATTGCTCTATTTGAAAAAAAAAAAAAAAAATTTTCTTCATAGAACCATTTATGACATTTCTTTAAATATTATTGTCTGCTAATTGGTTATTTGAGCAAGGAAAGCCTTATATTTTTTTACTTTAGACTATAATGAATCGTGTTTGGACTTTTGGAGAAGTAGGGTATCTTAATACACTTAATTTATTTCTTCTTCCATTCTCGGGAATGGATTGATTCATTTGAAATGGTTTTTTTTATTCATATATCCGATTGTGGCCGTTCTTCAAATATTACTTTATGCTAACTGATCAGTTTGGCAAGAAAACCCCCATACTTTAACCTTTAAGTACAGTTTATTCCAATCACTGGAATATATTATGTATGTAGACTATGTGTACTCCACAGAATATCATGAATAAGAAATCCGGGATGAAATACGAGAAATGTCTCGTTAATTAATAAAGAATTAAGAGTTGTATGTATTATTCAGACCTATATTTATTGGTAATTTGCAAATAAATATAATTATTATACACTAATGCAACGTAAGGGGAAGGGGGGGGGGGTTAAGTTAATCATTTACAATAATGTCTAAATACTTGATCAAGCATTTATTAATTATTATCGACATAAATGCTTCCCCTGAGAAATGTATATCAAATCCATATGTTGTACAGTCCTACATGTTGTACATAATAATTATAATTTATGTAAGATGCAACGAAGTTCATATTATAATATTGACAAATTGAAGATAAAAGATAATGGTTGGGTACATCAAGTACAATACAAAAATGATATATATATATATATATATATATTCAAACTAAATATATGTTATATATCTGTAAATATATAAATATATTCATACTGGCAATTGTATCTCTTTTTTTAAATAAAAAGGTATCAAAATACATAAGTTTGAGTTTGTTTCTTTTTAAGTACAGGACACTCTCTACTCGTCGTATAATGGTGTAGCATCTCCAAAAGCCTTAGGAGTTCTCTTAGGGGTGTTGTTTCCTCCATACTTTGGAGTCTTTTGGCGACCATCAAATCCTGCAAAATAAAACATTTTATGAAATGGACTAAAGATGTTTTTTTTTATTACTAAATACCTCTTGGCGTGTTTGATCCGTCCCCTTGTCGAGGAGTGCGCCTTGAAGATCCACCAGGCCATGCATCAAGTGCAGCTTGCCAACTATCTCCTCCACGATGGCCATGTCCTGGACTTTTACTATAAGAGGTTCTTCCACGACCTTGTTGGTGTGAAGACTGTCCTCCTCCACTTGATCGGCCACCAGAAGATGGAATACTACTCAGACCACTACTACTTCTTGGAGTCGGTACTGTAGGAAATGATCGACTCGAAGTTGGTCCAGGTGTTCCACGAGATGGCCGAGGAGTTGTTGAGGGGCCTGGAGTGTGATAAGGCGTCATGAATGGAGTTTGTCCAGACGGAGTATATGGAGTATTAACGCTTACTCCATAATTAGACAAAGCTCCAGGCGTTGTACCATATGGAGTTCCTGTGGCCAGGCTCATGGCACCAGGTGTTATTGTTCCAGGTCCTGGAGTACCACCAGTCATATAAGGAGTTCGAGACGTTAGACGACCAGGAGTAGTATTTGGTGTCCCAGGAAGAGGATCCCGAAAATGTTCCTTAAACCACTTCATGAGAGATGAAAGCGTTTCAAAAACCTGCTTCCGAAATCGAAACCCGTCAGGAGTAACAGTCACAAACTCGTGAAGAGTTTTTGTTCGTGGTAGGTAACTCAGCATGAATTTACCCGCATAGGCCTTACTGACAGAAAAAAAATAATGGATTTTACCAGGACTTGAGGCTTTGTCTGCCTTAAGCATTTCATCTGCTACCTCTCGCTTTCCACCCTCTGTATCCCTATAATACTTAAAGTTTAATATGTCTCTGGCATGTGCAGCCATTGGATTGATATGCCGTGCGATTATCTCATCCAAATCTTCGAACTCTTCATTTGCAATCCATAGAGACTGTCCTAAGGAGAATGCATTAAGTTTCCCTTCTTCCCGAACGTCGATGTGCTCATATATTCCATCCGTCACTTTCCAGGTAACAGTGAGATGATCTTCCCCCTTGGAACTAGGCCTAATAACAACATCGCCCTGATCCATTGCGGAAATAAGCCGTTCAGCTTCCTTATATCCTACATTATAAAAACTAGGATGAACAATGACCCGTTTGATGTAAGTTTGCCGCTCTTGTTGTTTTTTCTTCATAGAGCTCTGTTCCAGATCACGAGCTTGAGCTTCTTCATCGTAGAAATCATCTTTGGAGGGCTTCCACTCATGCTCTTTATCAATCAAAGCTGATGACTTGGATATACATTCTACAGAAAAACGCTCAGGATGAATTTTTATGATACGACAAAAGAGGGTTTGCCCCACTTTGACTCGATCCTCGGGATTGATTACTTGCTTATCTGATAAGTTTTTGATCGGAATAAATCCAGATACACTGTTATCGAGGCGTATTTTGACCCCAGTTGCTTTTCCAGGGCACATTCCAGCATCAAAGTGATTCCACACTTCTGTCAACTCGGGAAAATCATCACGACCACAAAAAGGGCACTGCCAAACGTTTTCTTCTCCTGCTCTTATAGGGGCCGCTTGATCGAGCTCTTCTCCTTGAGGTTTTTTATAGGTAAATCCTGACACAGACGCAGTGATCAGCTTGCCTATGTAAAAAGTCTCAGGAGTCTCTTTAGTCACCATGTTGAAAATTTCTTCAGGGTCTGGAGGACGGTACGGCTCACGCAAGTCCTTATACATGTGGTAAAGCTCAGCACGAATATCGTAAAGGGTAATAGATTTATTTCCAAAGCCCTGCCTTTCTAACTCTCGAGCAAAAGCATCCAAATCCAGTTCAGCTAATTTTTCAGGGTCGTTAATGATTTCTTCCAAAGCCGTCGCAGGGTTCCCCTCTTCCTCGTCGTATTCAAGGGCATCCACAGCCATCTTTCTAGCCCATTCATATGCTTCATTATGAATACGGGATCCATCAAGCACTTCCAAGTACACCTCAGAGTCGCCCAAAGAAGTTGTATCAATTTTTATGAAACCCGCGCAATTAATGAGCACTTTAGGACCCATATGACAAAGAGTAACTAGTTGCTGCCTATTTTCAAGTCTTTGAGATGATTGCATTTGTCTTAAAGTTTTGAGAAGAGCAGCACCTTTTCGTGGACCTAAGCCACCAACAAACTGAACAAGATTCGAGGTCTGTGGTCGACTCACACACTCATTGATGTCAACACCAACTTCATTAGTCCGATTTATAAATTCAATATTAATTGCTTCCAAAAGCTCTTCTTCTTCAAGCCTATTTTGAAGCGGATGGAAGTTTAAGCAAAGGATCTCATTCTCTGGTCCAGTCAGTTGGCTGAACTCTATCAAAGGATCCTGCATCCGACGAGCAAGACTAATACCTTGTCTCAATACATTGGGATAGTCTCTGAAATCTTGGGATGCCCGGGTAGAATTGGAATAAACCTTAGCAAGGTTGTCATCCATTAGAAAAACCCCAATCTTAGGGAACTGATGCTCTCCTTCTACCAGCTCGTGAACCAATGCTTCCACTTCATACCTCACTCGCACAGCTTCCCTATCCACTGCTCCGACAACAATCACATGAGGTCTCTTCTGAATAATAAAATTTTTCAATTTTGCCATATCGACTTCCTTGTTTCGACGATCACCGGGTGGTTTGTACCTCTTAGAGTCCTGAGGTATATTGCTTCTCATAAGCAATGCCTCCATCTTTAAGAAATCGACTACTTCACCATTCACTCCAATAATGGTGGCATATGATGCGACGTCAGTGTCATTTTCGTACGTTATGGACATGACACGACATCCCCCGGATGAATCCCAATCATCCTCATCTTCATCTTCAAATGAAACTGTATATTTGGCAGTTTTCAAATAATCGTACATTTTATTTTTGCATTGCCTTATCACACCGTCCTTGGCCTCACGAGTCAGTCGTGTTCGAAGCTCTTGTCTTAGCACAGGATAAAGTATTTCCTTGAACGTTGTTTCAATACATTCAGCCCTTAGATTATTCCAATCAGTGACATGTCTAGAGAAGCCATCATGCTTATAAAGCTCTTTGGCTTCTTCCAAGTGGTTTCTATGTTTATTTCCAGATAATGAAGGTATTTCATTTCCTATAGATATAGTTATCAGCTTTTGCTCTTCAGCAGCAGTCAGCTGTAACCATTGTGTTCCACTCATGTTTCGAACTAACTTACTCTTGAGATACTTCATTGAGTAGCAGTAGTGGCTCTCATCAATTTCAGTTATTCCCTTTTTCGTCGGAGCAACACAGATCGTGGCTCTCTCATTAAAAATCTCCCGGGTAACACGTCTAACCTCTGGCTCTCGACTTAATTGAGTTGCAACTACAAACTTGACAGCTTTGAGGACATCACTGGGCTCCTGTTGGTGAAGGATTTAAGAAGAATAAATAAAGAATATATAAATATTTTAAACGTATTTTGATTTACCTTGAATTTCTGATTGACATATTCTGCAGCTACTTCAAGAGGTTCAGAAGGCTCCTGATCTAAATCGTGCTTCTGATATCCATCACGTAAGTTTTCCGCAAATTGTTCTGGTGTAAGGCCAAATCTTTTTGACATACCAATAAGACCATATTTTCTACAAATTGAGTAGGGATCATTTTTGCTAGCTTGTTTGAGCATATCATGATCATCCGCGTCCGAATCTTCGGACTCTATAAGCGGACCTTCATCATCTGTGACTTGGATTTCTTCACCGTCCTCATTGGTTATAATTTTAGTTTTTTTCTTGCGACTCAGACGTTTAGCTTCTCTAGCTTCACGCTTCTTTTGTTTCATTGAAATCTGCATGGCTTCGAGATCCTTGGCATAATAGAGTTTGAAAAAAAGATCCATGTCTTTAAGCTCTTCATAAGTTTCGATATTCTCAATATTTTTAAGATCATCGTTCGATAGTATGCGCATCCCATCAGGGATAGGCTTATCCATATCAGCAACCAACTGCTCCCCTTGCCAATTTTGCATGCTCTTAAATAATTTCTTTAAATTATTTTTTCGACTTTGTAACTGACACCAATTTTCATCCATGAAATACACTCTCCAAAGATCATTGATCTTTAGCTCTGGCTCAACATACTCCTTGCGATAAAATGCAATGAAGGGAACTTCATGGAATTGCTGTCTCATAAAGTCAAGAGCCTTTTTAATTTTTTCCACAGTTCGATCCTTAAGAATCCATTCCTGGCAATCTTCTCTACTATAACCTTCTTGTTTAGAGATGGTTGGTCTAACAAAACCATATTTGAAGATCCATTCGGCCTCCCTATCAAGTTCATCCGAGCCCTCAGGAACTGAAGTCACAGGAGTGGAGCGTAATTGCATTCTCTCTGGAATATCCGTGTTCCTCACTTCATTATCAAGATCAGTGAAGTGACGAAGCTCCAACTCTCGAGGTTCAAATATCTCAAATATGGATTTAGCAGATTTTCTCTTTTGTTTTTTAAGTTTCTTAAGTCTACGAGCTTCTACAGCTTCTTCATCATCATACTCATCATCTTCATCCTCATCGGATTCCTCTTCGCCTCTATCATCATCAAATTCTTCATAATCGAAGGCTACTCCAAAAATATCCTCTGCTAGTTGTCTTGCACTATCTTCAAAAATATGAGTCTTTTTCTTTTTCCTCCGTTTCTGAATAGGAACACCATCCTCATCTACGATAAAACCATCGTCTTCATCCTCCTCCATGGCCTTTTCCGCTTCTTCCTCTGAATCTACAAAGCCAGCTTTGGAACTTGTCGCTATCGAAGATTCCCTAATGGATTTACCTTTTGAACCACTCCTTCTCTTATCATAGGCCTCTCCGTCAGAGTCCCCACTACTTCGTTGGGAAGCAAGGCGAGACCCTCCATCTGAGTCTTCTTCAGATCCGGATCCCATTCGAATACGCTTTCGCTTTTTTTGGATTTTGATTCCCAAATTCTCTTGAAGAAGCTCCATATCCTCATCATCGATATCTTCTTCGTCCTCAGAGCGTCGTTTACGACGTTTCTTTTTTCGACGCCGGGATGTGGACTCATTGTCTGATCCACTCCCAGACTCTTGCTCTTCTTGAACGGCATCATCATCGTCATCGATGAATCCTTTCATCTCCTCACGTGCCTTTTCCTCATCTTCGTCCTCTTCCTCGTCATCGGAGCTCAATTGTCGGCTTTGTTTCTTCTTCTTCACTTTTTGTCGTCGGGCATTGGACTCATCTTCGGACATCTCCTCATCAGAGTCCTCCACCGCCTCTTGATCCATAAAGTCTGCCATCACACTACAAATTCGTTTGCCTCTCTCTCCTTCACAAAAAGACAAACCTAAGGAAATTCAAAAATCAATTCGACCTCTTTACTCAATGGATGATCCTGGAATCCTGGGATCAATCCTCAATCCATACATTTATACAAAAGAAACACTATTTCAAAGACTTACCCTAGGACCTAGGAATGGAAGGAAAGTAGAAAAGTAAGTATTCCTCCTTGGAAGCTCACACAATAACCACAGAAATCCAACTTATATCCGAGATTCCGAAATTGTAGACAAGTAAAGTGTTTAATTAATGTTTACGGCTGCTCTCCTAGAAATAAGGCGGGTGAGGCTGATTCATAGTACTTTAATTTACTACTAGTGTAGTAACGGTTTCAAAGAGTTCGAACCAGATTTTACAATTATGTAGTATGAACATATATTAATATAGATAACTCTACTTTGTATATATTTAATGAACTAAATCTATAATTCCATTACCTTTGATATTATTTCTTAATAAAAATGTATATGTATAGTAATGTATACTTTAGTAGCTTCTCTCTCAGCCAATGAACCATGCATTATTGATGATAAATATGTGGCTAATATGGTTCGGTTACTTTTATAATATAATACTTGCTATTAATGTATATTTTAATACTGTAATATTTGATTTATAGCTAGAGCCAGCAAGCATGGTACATTCATCACATCATTATTTTATGTAGGTTTGTATCTCCTGGCCGATAGCTGCTGAATTGATTTTGCTTGTTATTTACCTAGATTTAACATTAATGTATACTTGCATACAAAATGCAAAGATATTGATATTACACATCAATTTACATCATAAACCCAATCCCAAAATCACGAAACCTTTCCTTTAGAAATTATATTCATAATTGACGATATCATTTATTTGATACTAATAATTGATATTATATAGCTAGACTATGAAATTAAAATCATATCCCTCCCTAAATCCCACCTGCTTTTAATTTTATCGCCTTCAATGTTTACTTAAATATATAATTCCCATCAAGAGTTAATTTTCTTATTCTGTAGAAAAAAAAGGATTGTAAATATTTATTCATCAAGAGTGAATGTCCATACTTTATGAATTATAATATTAATAATTTATGATGCACTGTGTCATTCCTGAATCGTACTTTTTTTTACTTTATTACAATGGGCTTTTGGAATACGAGACTGAATATTATATAATTTGCTTCTTAATAAGGGATCGTCAATGGATGTATGTAATCTTTTATTAGGCTTTTTTGTTTCTTTATTTAGAACATGCATTTATGAATTTAATGACTTTGTTTCTATATTATTAGGATAGAAATAAGTAAACAATGTTGTTAATAAAATATTCTAATAAGCTCTAATACTATCTGGAGATCGAGCACTACATAGTGAAATCACGTAGGAAGCATATTTGTTGATGAAAAATTATCTAATATCTCTAATATTATGTTGTAGTTGTCAAATTATAAGTAACGTTATTACCTGTGGTTTTAATCAATCCTTTCATTATGGAGTAGTATTTCTAATTAATTATTATTGAATTATCTAAAATGACGAATATCCCCTTCAATTAATAAAAAATAAATTATTTCAGTTTGTGTTTGTTTGTAATATAGTTATAAGCTATCCTATGATATGATCCTTACTTTTAAAGTCCACAAAATACATTTTTAAAGAAATTGAATACAGAAAACTACATAAATATGAACATCACATTTGATATTAAGTGATAAAAATTCCGGACATTCCAAGGGCCTCATCATCGTGTCAGCTGCATATTCACTTAACATCCCCTTCGAAGTAACTATTATTATATCGTCATTCATCATGTAATTTTTAATAGGAAGAGAAAGAGTATTGAGTAGCATGAACACTGTGAAGAAATGGGGAATACCAAGTATTTTGGCATTCTTATAGCGTATAAAAATGATTGCGTATAGTTGAATATATGTAGATATGTAAATATTATCAATTAATTAATTATTATCGATCCGTGGCCCACCTCTATTAATCGATGGAATTCACAAACACATTTCACGATTTAATTAGTTCGTCATGGCTATGAAAAATTAATTATTTTATTTTCTTGTGAAAAAGGACGACGATATATTTTTAATTTAATAAAAGTAGAGAAAGAAAGAAGGAAAAGGCATGAGAGCTACTAGATATTTAATATTGAGGCCCTGTTGAATTGTCGTCATGATTTACATAACATAATTTATAAGCTGTACACAACATACTAGATACAAGGCACGGGTGTTGTATGTATGTTACATATATGTATAGAGAGAGAATATACTACATGATACACATATTATATGTATGTTTGTAGAGCTTAATATTACAAGGAATGCAACTAACTACTTAAGGTTGAAGAAAAAAAGAGGACAAGGACAATTGCATGCATGCATTGACTATTATTACGTCGTAGAGTTGAATTTGATAATACTGAGTACATAATAATAATGATAATATCTTGGATATGATGTGATGTCTATAGATATGTATGTGCAATGTGAAACAAATGAATGTATATTAGTATATGTATATATATATATATATATACAGAGATAGATGTAATTATTTATAGCTCCTGGAGAAGGCAGACATTTTGGTCACCCGTATGCCTCAAGAAAAATGAAAAGAAAAAAAGGGGAAATATATACCACGAACGACAACAACTCGTCTGATAGGAGCTGAGCAGCTACTCTGTACTCATTGAAATTATTATAAATCCATCATATTATATATATAATATTATTTAATAAATATATTTTTTTTCTCTTTTCTCTCTCTCTCTCTCTCTCACTCCCTCTCTGCATATAAATTGTGTGCAATGGTATAGTTGTTATTATCCTTTGATTTTGGCGATTTTTTATTTGATTTTGCAATATAATATTACTACTACCTGGTGTCTAACTAAGTCATAAGGACATTAAATCCAAGGAAATGTCGATTGTCCGACCTGCAGATGCCTCCAAGGCGATCTTTTCCGTGCCACATGCCCGTATGAAGGAGCTCGTAGCCCTCAATTTGTGCAAATTGGAGAATCTGAGGGACTTTACGAGCGGGGATGTCGGAGGGATTCTTCAAAGGATCTACGTGTCCATGTGGGAGCTCAAGTCCCATGAGTACATCGAGGATAACTACATCATGAATCGACTCAAGGATCGACTTCAGGCGAAAAGGGTAACGTACAGAGGACTCTAGGCCAATGGGAATGATCATTGATTCTCTTTTCATTTGCAGGTATATAACAAAGTCGTGTGCAATTGTCATGAGGATTCCAAGTTGCTGAACGTCATTGATCTCGTAGAAAAGCTTTACTACGCACGAAGCATAGCTCTGCGACAAGAACTGGGTGCACGACTCCAATTGGCACTCCAGGACTTCCTCAAAGAGTTTATTCATCACATGAGTGAGGAGGAGCAAGTGTTTCAGCCCCTTTTAAACAAGTACTTTGATCAAAAGGAATTGGAAAATCTACTCAATACCGTTCTTGAGCAACACCGTCTCTGGAAAGAAAAAGTATCCGCTGAAAAGTCCCTAAAACTAGTCAAAAGAAAGCGTGAATTTGATGAGGACGAGTACATTGATGAGATTGCATCTTCGAAAATAGACCATTTGAGATTTCGACGAAGCTATTGTGAAGAGGTCAACGATTTCTTTGGAAAGAGATTCACATCAGTGGCTGTAGTGCGCTTCGAGGATTTGCCTAATGAAATTGTCATTCGAATTTTTGGATATTTATCGCCATATCACTTAATATCCTCTTGTTCGCGAGTCTGTCGTAGATGGAATCGCTTGTCACTGACTCCAAATATTTGGAAAAATCTATATCCAGTCATGTGGGCTCGGGGAAATTGGTCTTTTCATTTTGATGAAACCTTGATAGAGTCTTCCATCGATGAGGAAGACAAACAGTATAATTTCTTTGACTCCGATGACGACGATGACAATAATAACCCCATCATAAGAAATGATAATTGTGTCGAAAAGGAGGACAAAGAGGGAGTGTTCCTAGGGAAAATGGCTCTGTACTTGCTTCCTAAGATTGGAACTGGTGTGCGACGCCTGGTTCTGAGTGGAACAAGAAGCTTATCCTCTTCAACTGCTCGAAGTTTCCTCATGAAACTTCCTAATCTTCAACATCTCAACCTGAGTTATTGTCCCAAGGTTGATGATGACGCGTTCAAAGGACTCAGGCGTTATGCTGCTCTTCGGCAATTAAGAACTCTGGATCTCTCCGGTTGTAAGGGTCTCACGGATCGTACTTTTGAGAGAATTTCCTCTTGCTACTTTCCTGTGAGGCGAGCTCGAAAAATGAGTCAGCTTCGAAAGTTAACCCTCTCTGGTCTACATAACATAACAAACGATGGACTGGATCAACTACATTTGCATGCTAAAACACTCGAGTTCATTGATTTATCTGGTTGTTTTCGTCTATCAGGATTGCATCTCAATGCATTCATTTCCAAATGCACCCAATTAAGACCAGAGAACCTCTACTACTGCAATATGATATCAAACGGACCCTATCCTAACTCTGCAAATGGTTGTCAAAATTTGGATTGTCCTCTTAGAAACTGTTGTCAACTCTCTGGTATTAGATATTAAGGAAAGTTCAAATATTTCAACAGAAGCAATTTTTTGTGAGTGTAGCTAATCTATTCTGGAAAAACAGTCATCATATAGTTCGGGAGAATAAGATACCACCACCTCTATCGTCGTTTGTGTGCGTTGCCGTCGGAAGGAAGATGAAAGCAATCTCGTAGTTGATAGGAAATTCCTGGTTCTCTCTTCATCTCCTTGTTGTGTTACTCAAATTAAAAGTCTATTCTACAATCATAACATATTTATTATTTCTCTTCGTAGAGCCACCTATGTGATATCTTTTTAACAAACAAAAACAAAACAAAAATATAATTACAACATATTTAAATTCATTCTTCGAAATATGACTTAATTAAACAACCATATATATATTTATATATATATATATTGTCATTCTTACCCCTTTATTATAAATTCCAATTTATGCAACCATCAAAAAAAAAAAAAAAAAAACTCAAATTGCATTTTATTTATTTTAAAAAAAGCTTAACTCGTGATATTATTGATAAAAGTTATTATAAATTGTAATTATGATGATGTAGTTATCATTTACTCTGTGTTTTAAAAAGGAAATACATTCATACAATTATATACATAATTTGTAAAATAACAAATTATAAATGAAATTATACACGAAAAAATGGATTTGTTTTTCTGTCTTTTTTTTATTTTATTTCATTAATAAAAAAAGTTGAATAATAAGTTGAATTCAGCATCTAGTGTTTGATCGAATTTTGATATAAAATAAGATTATTTTGAATCCCTTATCTACTAATTTGATTGAATGTCTAGAGCAAAATCAGGCATTAAATGGTACAATGAATTCATTTCTGAGTTCTCATTTCTTTTGGGTTCATTTATTTTCATGGTTAATGATATTTAAAAAAATGAAAGAACTTTAGCTGCTGAAGAATAAGAATATATAGAACTAGGACACTCAATTTTGGAGAGGGGGGATTATAACATTTGTGCTTAAATTATGCTTGTTCCTCTCATGCATACGTATATACATATTTTTCTTCGGACCTTATAGTACAATTATGCCTCGATTTATGAGGGACATTCGTTCCAGCAAGCTCAGTGTATGTAAATCGAGAAGCATAACAAACAGTGGAAGAACTATAATAATAATAATTATTATTTGTCCGTTTGAAATCCAGAAATTTCTATTAGAGCCAATTAAGAGTTTTCTTTTTTCATATTAAAGTAACTGAGAAATGTTGGACAAAATATATAGACATTTTGTTGCGGATATATAGTTATTATAAATATTTAGTACAATTTATTCATCAAACGAGAGTCTTTTTTTTTTTAATTAAAATCGATTCATTGTTATTTCCTTCTTTTTCTTATTAACAATTTCATTAAAATTTGGAATCATAGCAGTTAGTAGTTTAGCATTGTCATAAATTAAAGTTTGCTTGGGCTGATTTTTCTTGATTTGAATATAAAATAAAGGTGAGCTCACACTTTTTTTATCATAATTTCTTCGCGTTAAGATCAATTTTTTTGGAATTTTCAAAAATAATTAATCAATAATTGTCTACAAAACGAAATTTTAATTTGAATGATGTCTCATCTTTTTCTGAAGAAAATTTACTCGCACATCATTCATAAGTATATATCGAAACAAAAATCATAAAAAGGAGACAGTATTATATAAAATTATGTGACAAAAGGAACGTCAGACAATCGAAAAAAAGTCACTATTTATAGGACAATCTAATTATCCATGAACTTTTTTCTTAGTAGACACTATTTCTTTCCTCCATCAACAGTTTCACATAAAAGCGACATTGATTAGTAAATTATATGGATATGAACTCATCTATAAATGTTATATATCATAGTTCATACATTTGTCGAACAGGTATCTACATATAAAAGTCATAGATGTTGTATGCATTTATAAGATACAATTTTTAGAGGGATAATTCCTGCGTTGTATTTCCCGTGGTACAATCCTTTATGATAATTATCAATAAGTAATAACCATTAAATTTATCTCGGAAAATGGACTCCCTAGCCCCACCATTGAAGGAAATATCTTTATCATGAACTAAATACTGTATTTATTTAATAATAGTAAAAAGTGAGTTTTAGTTGGTTATAAGAGCAATATTTTGGTTGGAACTCATATGTTTTCTCTTATCCGGATTAAACAGAAATAGGATATTAATGTAACCAATTATGCTGCTCTAATACTATACTTTTTTCTTTATAAAAGATTAACTTTTTGAGTGGAATGAAGCTATTTGAGGGGGGGGGGGTGAAACATGAACATGACTTCACATTTTAAGTCATAATTAATTAACACTATACTACATATATTTTATAAAAGTATATATATTCTTTTAAAGATACAACATAATGAAAAAATCAATGTTATTAATAGAGATAGGAAATGTGTAAATGATTGATTTGTAATTGAGTATGACAATGCTGGCTTGAAAGAGAGTTGAGGAGGAGTCAAAGATGTAGAAATCCTTCACAGGATAAATAAGTGTATCATTTTCTATTATCCATAAGTTTAATTCTTTTGGATTTTGATGGAGATGAGAGTGTTGAGTCAGGGCCCTCTTGGAGTGAGGCAATGTCATCGAATCTTTTTGACCTAAACAAAGAAGAACATTATTTTGTTTGAAACTGATATTTACATCAAAACATTCCACTTTGAGCATTTGATGATGATACCCACCTTATCGTAGAAAGAACAGCAGGCCAAAAAAAGACGGAAATAAATCTATCGATGAGTATACTATCTGCATTACCACATGTCGTTGAGTTCAGTTTATTTAAACCAAGAGCCCAATACATTTCACTGAATTTCTCAGCGAAAATCCCTTCTGTTCTGGACTTTTCAATGACCTTCTTTGATTCCTTTTTCCATGGACCATTACTCCTGGAGTGAAGATCAGTAAGGAATGAAAGAATGTTTTTCATGGCAATACAAGAAGAATTTGTGGGCGGAGAAACTTCAAATGTTTTCTTTGATGAAATCCTTGATTGAGAATTTTTGTGAATTGAAGAGTTTTTTCTAGAATAAGTCTTTAAAAGAGGCTTTTGTGCTTGCAAAGAGGATTCATTCTTCTTTACAAATTCCTTTGGACAATTTCTAATGACTTCAAATAATTGAGAATACTTTTCACTTGATCCCTCATAATAAATGTCATTCAAATTCAAGTGATCCTTACACCCAAGAAGATTCCACAGGGAGGTTCCAATCAGTCCAAGAGTTGATATTTCGTTATCTTTGAACCGAACTAAAATAAAAATAAATGGTCAAATGAATCCATAGGTCAATTAATATGCTAAAGAACTAGTAGACACCTTTTTCTCTTCCAACTGGATTCGAAGAATTCTTTCGGAAAAAATCATTATATTTCCTTCGGATCTTCAACTCTTTGGAATTGAGTGCAACGGATTTTACCTTTTTACTACTACTACTACCACCGATGTATGTTTGCTCAGTGTTATACGCCAGCTTATCGGACAATATCGTCATTACTCTCAGAAGGAAATCTCTAGGTATGGGCTCGTTTTCATTCAGAACAATCCCTTCTGCATCCAAACAGTTTTTTAAAAGCTCATCCAATTTTTCAAACAAATGGTCTTGTCTTTTTTTAGACAGTGAAGAGGAATTATCTGAGTACTTCATACATTTATCTAATTCAAAAGACTTTGGATCCTTTCGATACACGCTATAAATTATATCAAATCTTTTACGGCACTGATATCGCGTTCTGGATGTTAGAGTATCAGAGATATTCTTCCAATTCTTAGTTCCATGGGTTTTTATAGCTTGAAGTAAGGATTGGTCCTCTTTGAGCGTCCAAGGAGATACATTTGAGCTCAAAGTAAAATTATACCTATAAAAAATATGTTGAAAGTTGGTGATGAGGCCTGAGAGGGGCTACATACATCATGCATAAATATAAATAATATTCCTACCTAGCAAAGACCTGAGTGCAAGTCCTATTTTTCAGAAAGCGCACAATTTTATTCCACTCCGTTCCAAAGACATGCACTCCGAGTATAACAATAAAATCTTCTTCCATTCTAAAATGTCCTTTCATTATTTCCTCAGAGATTGAAAAAATATATCTTTGATAGCACATATCCTTGGATCGTCCATTCGACATATAATAAGATACCTAGACGATAAAAATTATTTAGACAAAATACATGAAATAGTGGATAATAATAATTAATTATAAAAAAGTATTTATGCGAGTCCAAAAATCAAGTTTTAGCCATTTCCGAATAAATGTAAGTAGATATAAATATTTCCAAAATGTAAATAATCTCCAGAACAAACATTTGATACATAAAAAGCAAGTATTCACATACATATGACTTTTGTAAACAAGTAAACTACTCACTTTTGACCAAGGAATATAATTATTTATACGACACTGTTTAACAAGGGTACAGAGCCTAAGATCCTCCTCCTTTGACCATTTTCTATTGGCAAACTCAAGGATTTTATGCTTACGTTGGTATCGAACAAAGCACAAATAAGCTGGTCTATTTCTGTCAAGCTCTTGAGCCACCCTATCCCAATCCTTGTGATTATAACTTGTAGCCAATTTCACCAATCTTTCATCTTCTTCCTTTGACCAAGAGTTTTTGTTGATGCTGGGATGTAGTAGATTCTTCCACATACACCGAACACATTTGTGATTGAAGACTCCTTTAAACTAGAAATAAAACACATGGGTATGTTCATTATTATATGTATATAATAATATGTTGATATCCTAATCCTACTGTTTGAGCAGATATTTTGAGCCAATCAAATTCTTCGTTTGGATCCATCAACAATTTTTCCTTAGGTATTTTCTTAATCTCTTCAACTTTATTTGAAAGATCCGCGATTTTATTTTCCATTGACTTGAGCTCTTCAGGGGAAACTCCTTTGGCGTAATTGATCTTATATTGAATCTCATTTATTTCCTCTAAAAAGTCTTTTGAACGTTTGTGTATTGCATCAGATAGAACCTATATATTCAAAAGAATGTATATTTGCAAAATATACATGAGGTAGAAAAAATAAAATAAAAAAGAACTTACAGCCTTTTTTAATTTTAATTTGTCCGTTTCCAACCACTTGGGTGGTTGCAACGTATAGACAGAGAGCTCTTCAAGGGACTTCCTTGATTTTGTGTCCTGATTGTCTGGATGACTAAACAATCTAACGTCCTTGAAATAGGGCGCACAAAATATGATGATGGATCTGGGCTTAGGGGTAGTTCTTCGGACAACATCTTTTTTGATCATGGGCTTTTGATCGTTGAAGTTTTTAATTTCTTCATCTAATTCCTTTTGACGAGATTGGTTTGCTTGGAGAGCACCAATTAAGTTGTCAAGAAACTCTTGAAGTTTGAGTAAATACCTCTGGAAATGAAAGGGGAAAAAAAGATCCACGGATGCAATGTAGGTGACGAACCTTCATCAATGATAAAAATAAGTACCTCATTTAGGAATTTGGCGTTGCTATAGGAAGTAGGGAGATTCTCTGGTATATCTCCCTCTTCCTCAGGGACTTCCTCCTCTCCACTCTCCCTTTTATCTTCTAATTCTAATATAGATGCATGCTTAGGAGCTGCTTCTTTGCTAGACTCGGATATTTCTTCATGTAATGGACTCGGATCGTCAGCATAAATGTCACCTTCCTCCTCCACAGCAACTAAATCAAAATGTAAACACATTAATCGTAAAAACAATGCTAATGCAAGTAATTAATTAAATACTTACTATTGTCTACATCGTATATCAGAGAGTTGAAATTCTCTGAGAAAATATCTTGAAACGATATTTTCTCATCATTCTTCCTCTCCTTTTTCTCCATGGATGAATGAATGAATGATATCCCTAGTCAATCAGTGCAGAGACTCTTTACTTTGAATCATTTATAACCAGATGGATCAATCTATATATTATTTACATAGTTAAAGCTCCTCTATAAATAAAATAATAAAGAAGTCCACACCAGCCAGCAGCTAGTCTATTATTATTTATATAGAATAAATAACAGATACAATATAAGTTCAATTACATCTGGAGGAGCACTAGTCAAAAGTCACGCAACCCATTGTGGTGGAAAACATCATTCTTGATGAAAAATTCTTGTTGGCAATCTAATATAACGTTTGTACACTTACACATCAGTAGTTATTATTTATCGTTGTTATCCTATGATAAGAATACCACGATGGTATTTCAAACACTCCTTCCATTTTGAGTTCATACTTTATACCCTTATATATTATTTATCTTACATAGAAGGATTATATTATATATACATTGGGATATTTTGTATATGCTATTTATATACTCTTATACATAAAAGAATTGAGATCGAGTACTAATTTTAAAGGACAAATTCATCAACTTAAGTAATAAATTCAATAACTTCTTTAAGCATTTTTATTATAAAATCCTTATAAGAGGGTTGATTTGGGTTTTTCAGTTGAAAATATCCAGTGAGTATATTTTTATTAGCTCAAAATAATTTTTGAGGGTATAAGATATGAACTCAAAATGAAAGGAGTGTTTGAAATACCATCGTGGTATTCTTATCATAAGATAACAACGATAAATAATAACTACTGATGTGTAAGTGTACAAACGTTATATTAAATTGCCAACAAGAATTTTTCATCAAAAATGATATTTTCCACCACAATGGGTTGCGTGACTTTTAGCTAGTGCTCCTCCAGATGTAATAAACCTTATTGATTAATTCAATTTATTATTATTATTGTTTTGGTTATTTCATATATAAAAAACATGTGTAAATATGACGTCATAGTTGAACAAATATGTAAACAGAATTTTTGACTATTATTTTGTTATTTAATTTAGGGAAAGATGTACGTACAATAATGTGAACTTATACAACCATTATCATCAAAACATGTACCTCATAGTTAATATTATATTTTTACAGATACATTAATAACTATATGTCAAGTAAGACATATAATATGTTGTATCAATGTATATATATTACTTGATAAAAAAAACGTAGAATATCAGGGACATCTGCAGGATATTTGTTTGTGGAAGGGGGGGGATCATAGATTTAATCACAAATCTAGTTAGTAACGTATAATGGATAGTATAATTTTTTTTTGTGTGTTTAAGGGGGGGGGGTATAATTATACCCATACCATTCCCTTATATGCCCCTGAATACCCTCTATACAATAGAAATTATTATCTGGTTCTTCACTCTAAATATAAAAAAATAAAGTTTAAAATCACTTTTATACAGTAAGAACAAAGGTTCTGTGTTTTTTACAAATACAAGTCCATTAATCTTTTAAAAAGTATATACACATATATATTAATTTTACATATACATATACCTGCAGGCCGACGAGCTATAGTCGTATGTTTTATTGTTTTAAAAGATAACAATTGAATGCTATGTATTTAAGTATAATAAATCCCATTCCATTACATATATATTTTAAAAACGAGATGGGTCGAATAGGTACGGTATGACATTTGTATGATAAATAATTAATTATGCATAACTTTTTGAGGATAACTGGACAATTACGTATTACATATATTTAAGAAAATGGATAGCAGAAACAGCTCTTTACCTATTTTTATTTCTTTTATTTAATTCCATGAGTAGTTTCACAAAAATATATATATATATATATATATATATATAGATAGATAGATTTGGCTATTATAAAGCCACTCAAAAAATGCCTCTGAACTGTAGTTCATTTTATCTAATATTCATTCAAGGATATTATGAGAATATAACAAGGGGTGGCACATTAATTAATTTTTGCTATTAATTTATAATTGAAGATAATATTTATGTAATGCTAAATTAATGAGAGTGTATTGAATGGATCATTGGATGGAGTCATTGCGCTATAGGAAAGAGGATGAAATGGCCAATGAGTTTAAAAAATAAAGTTCCGTTGTTGGTAGCCCTGGCTCCAACATTCTCTGATCCATTGCACTTTATAAAGACCTATCGCCACTTGGTGATTCCTTTAGTTCTTTAAAAAAGAGATAGAAATGAGTTGCACTTCCACCGCTGGCCTTCTTTTCCGTCGGATTCTCCAGCAGAACAAGCATCCCCGTCGATGTTTGAATCTTTTGGAGTATCAATCCAAGGGGCTGTTGGAGGAACACGATGTGAAGGTTCAAAAGTTTTTAGTGGCGGAGAGCGATGCGGAGGCCATTGCCATTCCCAAGAAGTTTCCCTGCGATGAGTATGTGATAAAAGCCCAGATCCTTGCTGGAGGAAGAGGAAAAGGGACCTTTGACAATGGGTTCAAGGGCGGGGTTCACTTGACCAAGGACAAGCGTCAGGTGGCCTCTCTCTGCTCCAGCATGTTGGGTCACAGTTTAATCACGAAGCAGACTCCTCCTTCCGGGATTCCTGTATCTAAAGTCATGGTCGCTGAGGCCATCGACATCAAGAGGGAAACGTACTTTTGCATTCTTCTGGATCGTGAATACAACGGTCCCGTGATTGTAGCCTCTCCTGACGGTGGAGTTGACATTGAGGACGTCGCTGAAAGAACTCCGGAGAGAATCAAAAAGATCCCCGTTCCCATCTCTAAAGGCTGCACTCATACCATAGCCATGGAAGTGGCCTCTTTTCTTGGATTCGAAGGAGATCTCCTGGAACAGTGTGCTGGACAGATCCAAAACCTCTACGACATGTTCATCAAAGTTGACTGTGTTCAATTAGAAGTCAATCCCCTCGCTGAAACTACTGATGGACTCATTTATACGGCGGATGCCAAATTGGGCTTTGATGACAATGCAGAGTTCAGACAAAAAAACATCTTTGAAATGGAGGATACGACGGAGTCGGATCCAAGAGAAGTAGAAGCTGCTGCTCACAACCTTAACTACGTACAAATGGACGGGAATATTGGGTGCTTAGTAAATGGTGCTGGCCTTGCCATGGCAACTATGGATATCATCAAACTCTATGGAGGTGATCCAGCTAATTTCCTTGACGTTGGAGGTAGTGTTCAAGAGGCGCAAGTTAAAGAAGCATTCCGTATCATCACGGAAGACTCTAAGGTGAAAGCCATTTTGGTGAATGTTTTTGGAGGGATCGTTAACTGTGCCACTATTGCAAATGGAGTTGTCAATGCTTGCAAGTCCATTAATCTCGACTTGCCATTGGTTGTGAGACTGGAAGGCACCAATGTGGAAGCCGCTAAAAAAATACTTGAAGATTCCGGACTCCCCATTCAGAGGTATGACGTTGATATACTCTGTTACAGTATAATACCTATTTTATTTTATTTCATTTTTTTATATCTAGTGCTGTGGATTTAGATGATGCTGCGAAAAAGGCTGTCAAGGCTCTTGGTAAATAATCAAGACTACCCACACCATCCTAAGTACTTGCATTTTGATACAACTTAACTCTTGTTTTTAAATATATAATATTTTTCTACGAATGAATTCTTATAACAAGTCATAGTTATTAGATTTAAACAATGATTTCTTAAGTATAATATAACTTAATTGTGATACATACTATGATTTTTACAATTCCATATCGTATGCGTTCATTACATCCCCGACCAAATGAAGAGATCCTGTTATTAAAATCTCTAGATCATCATTCCATGACTCAATTTCTAAATGAGGGTCTGATTGATCCAAGAAATAAACATCCTCTTTCCCATACTTCATGACAAGATGTTCATCCTTTCCGTTTGTGACCCAAAGGAGAGCATGTGCAATGTATGGAATCACACGAACGTGATTCTTAGCAGATGTCTCATATTTCAACCAATAATCCTTATGGGCTAGGCACCTTTCAAACATTTTTTGAATAACTTCATCAGGATACGTATTGTCTGAAATCTCTCGAGTGGGAAGGATAACGTTCGTACAAAAAACCAAGACGTCGAATGACAGTTTTCTTCTAATAATATCGAGCATCGCTTCCGAGTCGTGATCACGAGTAGCATTAAATAGAAGGATGCGTTTGGTGTTGTTTTTGCTACCTGAAGTTCTCTTTAAATACCAATCTACACAGGCATCCATACTTTCTTTTGTATGGGCAGCATCGAAGTAAAGAGTAAGTTGATCGTTGCGTTTTACTCGATGAAAACGACCGGGCCATGAGCAGGAGGCAAGTCCTTCTTTATCGTTACTCGAAAGTTTGAAGGGTTTTCCAGGTGAAAAATCCAGGGGTTCATGCAGTGATAGAAAATATTTAGCAATTTGTAAGGCAAGGCCCGCATTTTGTAATTGTATCTGCCCATCAATACCAAGGAGAGGGGATTGAGAGTTCCAATCGTATTTTGAAATTTCAGGAGCAACATAGAGAGGAGCTCCTCTTTCTTGGGCTGATTTCTTAATAACTGACATGGCTTCCGGTGCTTGATATGCATTCACAAAAACTGGAACATTGGATTTGCAAATCCCTGCTTTATGCCAAGCTATTTCCTGGATGGTATTCCCTGATAGATTAATTATAAGTATATATTAGCGGGTAGCTCAGGTGAACTGTTAGATACCTACCCAGGAGTGAGGTATGATCTAAACCAAGTGCTGTAATGCCGCATGCCACAGGATTATCAATGACATTTGTGCAGTCATATGCTCCTCCGATTCCAACCTCAATAATGGCGACATCAACTTTTTCCTTGATAAATACACTCAATGCCATAACAGTTAGGAACTTAAAGAAAAATACTTCTTCTTTTGAATCCTGCAGACAAATCAAATCGTGGATCATATTGGATTTTTATTATCATTAAATTAGCATACCTTTATTTTATTATAGAGGGGCCAAAAATAGTCTGAGAATTTTTCCTGTGTAATAGGTCGGCCAGAGATTCGTATTCTTTCAGTCGTAGAGATCAGATGAGGAGAGGAGTAAAACCCTGTTTTAAGAGAGGAAGATTTTCGTATGAGGGACTCAATCATTGCACATGTTGAACCCTTTCCTTTAGTACCAGAGATATGTATGATTTTAAGACTTTTTAATTCCTCCTGGGAAATCCCAGATAGCTCAATTAAACGTCTCATTGAGTTTAATTTATTCTCAGGAGAGATTTTTGCTCCAGGAAGAACAAGATCCTTTGAAGGAGGTCTATATTGGAGAGTTGCAAGGGCTTTAATCGCCTCATCATAAGCAAAATAGCGTTTTTGACATGAAGAAGTCATTATATTGTTCAATAGAGAACTACTCCGAAATAAGGGTTGAAACTGTGTGGAAATTAAGACAAACATGTTTCCCTCCTTCTCAAAAAAAAAACCGTTTTGCTCCAAATTTTCTTAAGGTCTTCATTTGCAAGCGGATGAAGCTAAAGATAATACACGGGACGTTGAATATTGTTGAGGGTAGTTTATCATTGAGAACTGGAAATATGACTCTTGTTTATTTTGTAGTCTTTGCCTTATAACTTTCTTGTATATATTTATATATTATATAACTTAGTTATAACTGAAGTAATACATATTTTATATGAATATCTGAAATAAAAATAAATTAAAACTTATCCATCAAATTATTCTCAGATTCAGATTTCAGAATCATCAGAAACATTTATTATGAGCTCATTGAATACTATGTAATTATTATAACGTGTATAAGGGAATGGATAATTAATTTTGGCGTAATGTACGTCGTATATAATGGAACAAACTTGGAAAAACATCCACAGTAAGTTAAAGTACATATATTAAATAATATATCAATCAAAGTCACTTTGTCACTTTATTCTCCATCAAAAGACATATAGTATTTGATACGAAATAAAATTGAGGAGCATGGGCCATGGCCTAGTTACAATTAAATAAATGAAATATATTAATTTGACAACTTGTTGCAACAATTTCTTTATAAATGACTAAGAAAATTGTGGAATCACGTTTTTTCTGGTTGATAATAATTAATTAATTAACTTTATTATTCGCAGCTCTAAATAAAAATCAACACATTGAGTTGTATGTATACGTAGAATTTCTTAATTGTACAATAATTACGTATAGTTAAATATAAATAGATAAATAGTTATCAATGATGATAGTAGTTATTGATAAATGAAAGCAACGCATTTCCATACTTATTGGATAATATGTATTTTTAGTTTTCTTACCGATTATAATTTATTTTTATTTTTTGCAAGTTCATACATTAATTTGTCACTAAAATCTTTAAATGGGTAATGCACGACTGGAGCCCATCTCAGTTTGAGTTTCATTATCCACCTTATAGCTCACAACATATTTAAAAGAGGATATTTTATCTGACTTCTGGGCTTTTTGAAGAAGCATGACTTGTGTACAGGCAGGTGGTGGAATGAATGGATTAAAGGCAGGAAGATCCTTTCCTGAGGGCTCCTGAAGTCTAACCTTGACCCCCTTTGGAACAACTGGTTTTAACTCAATATCTGTAACAGGAGATGAGAGCTTATTGGTAAAGGTGAGTACTGTTGCGATGATCCCTGGATGTGGCTCATCTTTTCCAAAATGTAAATCTATTCCAATGTCGTGATCACTTGTTGTTAATGTACATGGGGAAAACTCTCCGGGTCGAATGTCTGATAGTTTAACATTAATATCACTTAATTTTGGTACATCCTCAGAGCAAGGGGGAATAGGTGTGTCTTGTTTTTGAGGATTTTGAAGGATCGTCTTTGGTTTGTTGCCGTCGTTCATGAGAGGTGGCGGTGGTAGCAGGAGGCTTTGAGCTTTTTTCTGCTTTTGTAAATCATTCATTGTTAATTTCTTTTCATATTTTTTTGTAAATTCGGGTTTTACTGAAGGGAGTAGTGCCTTCATTGCTTCTTCTCCAAGTGCATCTAACTCCAAGAGTCCCTTGGCCTTTGAACATGACTCATCAACATTGTTAAATCCATTGGATTCTCGTAAAATGTTTGAAGCTAAAAACGATGAGGAAAGAGGGGGATCACTTACTTTGATTGGAGATCCATTTGTCAAAAGATCGACAACATAAGTTGGTGTTGAAGGCGTCGTTGAAACAGGTGTTGAGAGTAAATTGAGTATGTCTTCATCCATCAAAGTCATTCCAGAATCGTTGTTCACATCTAGTAATTGCTTGTTTTCTTGTGGTTCAGCTTTAGGGATCGTCTTTCCTTCGATAACAATGGTTTTATAACGTTCCAAAACACGAGAAATCTCATCACTTGCCTGGAAAACCTCACCAATACCATTATCATCGGACTCAGATGCGAGTCTGTAGATTTTCGGCTGCATTTTTTCACATGATGCGAATAATTCTTTAAGTAATTCAAGTTCATCCGTAGGAGCACTTCTTGGGTCATAGTGATCAAGCATTTCGTTTAGTAACTTTGCGTTGTTACTAACAAGTGTTAACTCTGATGTTCGTTTTGATAGAGCCTCTATGCGTTTTTCATCATCCTGAACCATTCCACGAATGATTTTATTCGCTTTTTGAAGATCTTCAGGGTTGCGACTTTGAAGAAGTTTCTTTAATTGTTTTGACTGGTCCTCATTAAGTGGGTCCTCATGCATCCGTGGAGGTAGAGATGGAGCAAATACTGCATCTTTAACATGGGTAGGATCGTGGGTGACTATTCCTTGTGTTTTGAGCATCTGATATGCCTCTGATATTTTGGTTTCCTCCTTAATACTTGTCGACCAGAGGTATAATAGCTCTACAACTTTTTTTTTCACATGCTCTGGGGTTCGAGATCCGAGATAGCGAGGTGAAACTAACTTAATCATTTCGTTTAGAAATTTAAATTTCCCTACTTCAGCCCTAAAGTGCTTACCACATGACTTTACACAGGCTTCAAGGACTGCTAAAGCTTGAATTGCTTCCATTTCTTGAGGAGATTGAATTTTGTGAGCTAGGAGTCTTATGGCTATAATGGACGAGTTATCAGATTCATCCTTGTTGATTAAATCACAAAACTGTTTAATGGTATTTACATCCTCTAACTTATTGGAGGGATTGGTTGCCTTAAAAAGAAGGTTTTCCAAGGCTCCAGAATCGGTTGTGGGATTAGCACTGATGGATGTCATTATTTTATATGCTATGTGTTACTCCTAATCAATTCTAGTATAAATTGATGACAACTACGGCAGCATAGAGTGTCTGATACGAAGCACAAGTGTTACATATACATAGAACGAGTGTTTAAAAAGTCAGAATTTTCTATTAAATATAATTTGTTTGTTTTTTAATATAAATAATAAGATCGAAAATCAGATTCCTTCAATCAGCAATATGTAGAAATTGTAGAGTGTTGGAAATATATAAGGGCCTTATATGAGGACGATGAATGGCTTTCTCTTTTTCGTTCGAAAACAGCGACTATCATGACGTATATACAAAATGACTTTCCTTGTGTTATAATTCAATGAAATGCATACAATAAAATGGTATTTGTATCTATTTATTAATTATCATCAAGGAGCAAAATTTTTGTGAACAATATCTGTTTAATGTGTGCAGAAGTCATTGATCAGTTCTCGCCCTTCACAACATTATTTGATAAGATGGATTCTTTGATTTATTAATTGTAAGAGAAGAAATAGTCACTTAAAATGTCCAGCAGGGAAAAGGAATATGAGAAACGATATTTTGACAATCCCTTTCCAAATTGGAACGAATCGGCCAATTCTAAGTCATTTCTGGAGTCTAATACAATTTCGGAACCCAATGGCTACCTTCGACTGAAATTAGATTCTGCTCTTGGCATCAAAATCAAAGAAGTTCAGGACCAATTAACATCCATCATTGAGAGCGCATACTTCATGAAGCGAGGTAGAGATTTTAAGGATTACTCGGTGTATACGGGTCTATCTGGGATAATATACTTATGGAGTGCCTTGAAAAAGGATGTGGATGAGAATTATGTCTTAGAGTGCCTTGAATCTAAAAGTCTGAAGAAAAGATTGGGTTTCCTGGGTGGAATTTCCGGCCCACTAGCCTTTGCATCAGCTTATGGCAATCAACAATATAAAGAGAGATACTTGAAAGTCTTGTTGGAATTAAAGGATTCGACACTTTTTCATGAAGCACCGGAGGAGTTTTTATACGGAAAAGCCGGCTACCTATTTGCTCTCCTCCTTGTTAAAAAAGAAAATCCACACTTTATACAGATTGACAAGATTATTGAGTCCGTTATCTCCACACTCTTTAAAAAAGGACTCTCTTCATCAACCAGCTCACTCCATTATGAATGGCATGAAAAAGAGTATTTGGGAGGAGCACATGGCTATGCTGGAATTTTATCCACGTTTTTGCGTGCCAAAGCCTACATGAGTACTTCTCAATTGAACACTATCCGCTCAAAGATAGACGACTTGATGAAGCTGCAGTTTAAAAGTGGTAATTTCCCTTCATCCACATCCAGTTCTAACGGTGATAAACTTGTCCATTGGTGTCATGGAGCCCCAGGCTTCTCAGATTTATATATTTTGGCATTTGAAACTTTTAACGATGAAAGATACTTGAACGTAGCAGAAAAGTGTCTGGATGTTATTTGGGAGAGAGGACTCCTCAAAAAGGGATTTGGACTTTGTCATGGAAGCTCTGGAAATGGTTATTCCTTTTTGTTAGCCTATAAAAATACCCGAGATCCCAAATATATGTATAGAGCTCTTCGATTCGCGGAGTGGTGTACGGACTTTGGTAATCCGAGATGCTCAACTCCAGATAGACCCTATTCGTTGTATGAAGGTTTGGCAGGGAATTTATTTTTTCTTCATCATATTCAACAGTCTGTTCTGGATACGTATTTCCCGTGCTATACACTATAGATAGTCCAATTACATATTTTATGTAATTATTTGCATAATATTTAAAAAAGTATTACTTTTGTTATAATTATAAAATGTATTTATTACATTATTTTTATATTGACGGGAAGATTTTATGGAATATATTTAAAAAATTGAATAACATAAATCAAAATATATAGGAGCAAAAATATCAAGATGGTTTTTAGTTACTGTAGGAATTACATGTCATATTAAATATTATTAATTAATCAATTAATAGTTTCTCAACATCTTTTTATTCCATTGCGAGTAATTCTACTTTTAAAATCAATGTGTTTTCTCTATTTATAAATCCTCCCGAGTATAGCCCATTCACTCGAATGAACTCTGTGAATCCAAATCCTGTAGGATTTCTCTCACTTGTTGGCCTCTCAAATGCCTTGCTCCCCACTGGTGTTTCCTTAATGGTCTCAAAAAAGTTTTCGCTAATTTCACGCACTGCAGTGAGGAAGATTTGACCTCGAAATGGCCATGAGAGAGCACTGTCATAATCTCCTTGCATAAGATGTACAAATACTCCAAGATATTCCTCTCCATTTACTAAATTAATATTGCTTCTCAAGCATACTTTATAGCCAAAGACACTCGTATAGAACCCTTTTGAATACACCACAAAATGGCGATCTGTTCTCATTTTCTTGTGCAATTCAGGAAAATCCAATAGCTTCCAAAGAAACTTTCCATTACAGTAGCGCCCCTGAGCCTCAATTTCGGAGCACATCACTTTCTTTAACTTATCCTGGAGCAATTCATTACTTATTTCAAGTTGACAATTTTTTTGCTCGAGTGAAACAACCCTTCGAAACAGATCCTTGATAAGTTTTTGAGTAGAATGTAAATTAGAACCAGAGAGTCTGAGATCTGAGTCTCTAGAAAGGATTCCTTCTTTAGCAGAGGATGATGCAGATTCATCCACTGAACTTTGTGTTGTGAGACTTGGTGTGTCATAGTTTTGTTGAATTTTCCTGAGTTTATCCCATAATAGAGATACGTGATGGAATGTTTGAGACTTGATATGATCCTGGAGTTCTCGCCTCATGATTTTTGTAACACAGCCAGCAGAGGTGAAAGGACATGCCACAAGAGTGTATGGACAAACAAGTCTGTTTCCTTGTCCGTGATATGTTTCATGATCATCCAGTACATTGCCACAGGATGGACAAGTGTCTGAATCTGAGGATCTACTTGGATTTTCATGTTTTTTAGAAGATGTTTCTTTAGAGGTATATTTACAGGACCTTATGTGGTTTTCAACATCTGAAAGATGAATGATAGCTCCACAACCATGGTCCTTTTGAGGACAGGAGATCATGAGTTGAAGTATTTCTCGATGAGCCATGGAGTCAGGGAATATATCTCCTATGGAATTGTAATTTGATAATTCAATTAATTTTTTCTCACAAAAACAAAAGGGCTTACAAGGAATTATTTTTACCTTCTCCAAGACTGCAATTATCATCAGGACATGTGCGACCTAAATACAAATAATATAATATAGATATGTAAAGTTAATGCTTAATTAAATAACAGCTCTTTTTTGTTACCCTCATTAAGCCAGGTTATGATGCATGAATAGCAAAAGCGATGTCCACAACTTGTTTGATGTGGATCTCTCTGACAGAGTAAACAAATTGGACACTCAAATCTCTTGGGTAATTGTTGTACGAAGTCATAGTCGTAACCTCCTTGAAAATAATGTTTGACCGTTCCTTTAGCTCCGGAACGTCCGGATTCCTTTTCCATTTCTAACAAAAATGTTGTCGATTCTTTTATTTTTACTCAAGATATTCTATCTATTTCGGTGCTTCAAGGTAGATCTTATTACAATCCACTTGTATTATACATGACTCATTTTCATATGAAAGCTATTATTATACCTGTGAACATATTTATGGACGATGAATAGGTCTTGTAGAAGGACAATGAGACGGGAAATACCAGAAATAGTTCACTTTACTTTTTTTTTTTTTTTTTTTATAGATAATATTAAAAATTAATAAATCCTTTCTAGGTTTATGATCCTTGAGCCTTTTAAATACTTGTGTAGTTAGAAAATAATACTTATACAATTGAAATGTAGAACCCTTTTTTTATTTAATTACTTCTAAAGCCTATAAAATTATTCTCATTAATCATTATTACTTTTTTAATTGGGTCAATTTGATGAAATACACAAGCAGTGCATTTATAGTAAATGTTGAATCGTTTGACATTAAAATACTACATCATAATTAACGTTAGGGAAGACCTTAATAACAAAATCCTCTTGCTTCATTATAGATAAAAATTAATATTGTTTCAAATCAGTGATGAATCATTTATTATAGACTTAATATTGGGATATGAGTATTTGTATCGTCAGAGAATGTTAATGTTCCAATTAAATACATGTATAATAATAACATAAAATACTTGAAAATCTACTTTTAAACCATATTAATAATATGGACAGAATATATAGACAAAGCATAAGTATTATAAAACCTATGAGACATATTTTTTCAAAACCTATCTCGGTCTTCTCTACTACCCTACAATTCTATCACAATGCTTGTTAAATAAATAGTAAGCTAAACGTCACAATATTACTACGACTACCAATTAAATACGTAGTTGTAAATTAGTTACCGCATATATATAGAGAGAGGTTTTTTTTCTTTCTCTCTGGTAATAAATGTTTATAAAAAACAAAACAAAAAATGCTGCTATTTGGGTACTTATAATTATGTTTTCATTTGGTAGAATTGTCAGTTTCTATAAATTAAATAATCCATGGACGTTGATTTAATTAATATTGCACATTTTATTTATTATGTATTATTCGGTTGCTTAAATAGGATGTTGTACAAGGACCTGAAGCGAGTTTGTACAACTTGCTACTACTAGCTATATATAGCAATGTGAGTACATGATATATATATTTAAGTGTACATCGCTTTTTAGAATAGCTAATAGCTATAGATGATAGCTGATTCACATAATATAATATATAAAATATTGAATTGTATTATTAATTCCATGAGAGTTATTCTGATTCCAATGAATTTTGAGGAGCGATAACTCTAGTACCAAAACTATGATCCATGGTATTCAGAATTGAATGTTAAGAAGAATATCCAGTCGACTTTTGCGATCTTTGACCCGGCTAAGTACAAAACAAAATATGGATGTGACAAAGAGCAACTTTGACGATGAGCTTTTGGGACAGATCCGAGATGAAATCGATTCTTGTTCCTTCGTGTCCTTTGACTGTGAATTCTCGGGAATTCATGCAGAATCGAATGTGTGTCCTCTGGATACCCTCTCCGAAAGATACGAAAAGACCATCCGGCCTTCCATCACTCAGTTCATAGCCTTTCAGTTCGGACTCTCCATTTTTAGTCCCGGCTCCTCTTCGGGGACATTCAAGAATCGAAGTTATAATTTTTACGTCTGGCAAGGGAGCTCCGTTCCGTCCACAGATGTTCGATTTCTCTGTCAGTCCTCGAGCATCGATTTCCTTGCCTCACAAAACTTTGATTTTAACAAATTGTTTAAAGAGGGCATTTCCTACATTCGACTCTCCGACGCCTCCAGACTCAAACAAAACCTCATTGATAAGCAAAGCACCAAAGTTGACTATGCGTCCATCCCTATACCAGAGCAGCAACAGGATTTTTTAAAGGGTGATACTCTCTCTTTCATCATTAATTTGGTTTCCACTTAAGTTGACGCTTCTTTCCCTCTCTATAGATATCCATGAACGCATTCAAAACTACATATCCGGAGATGAAGAAGAAGAAACTCCATTGGAGCTTCCTATCTGCAATGGTTTCCAAAGGAAACTCATTTATCAAACAGTTCAAGAAACCTTTGGAAAAGAGGTCTATCTCGAAACAAACAAGAAGAGAATGCTCCTAGTCTACAAAATACGTATGCGAGAAAAGAATCAACGGATAGAGTTGGAAGAATTCGACAAAACCCTTGGTTTTAGTAAAATTATCCGTATTATATCTGAAGCAAAGAAGCCCCTAGTGGGACACAATATGATGTTGGATCTCTGTTTTACCATCAATCAATTTGTTGCCCCTCTACCAGAGACCTACGAGGAATTCAAAACCATTGCTCAGAGAATATTCCCAGAGGTATATGACACCAAGGTCATGGCAAACATTGGACCAGTAAAGGAATATGTTCTCAATTCCACTCTAGAAGATTTGGTCGCGAGGTTGAAGGATAGCCCTTTCAAAATTCCAGAGATCGAGTCGAAGGACGAAGCTTATGCAGAGAGTGGTCTGTACCACGAAGCAGGGTTCGACGCATATATAACGGGATTATGTTTTCTTGGTATGAAGGAGTATTTGATTCGACAAATGCCTTCCTCTGAAGATAATTCCAGAATCATGCTCCCTTATTCGAACAAGATTGCTGTAATGCGGATCAATGATGTACCTTATCTTAATCTTCATGGAGAAGATATCGTTCCGGATCGTTCTCACGTGTTCTACGCTACGTTTCCATCTCTGTGGAAAACCACAGATTTGAATTCACTTTTCTCTTCCTTTGGAAATGTGCAAATCAGTTGGCTCAGTGATACATCTGCTTATGTGTCCCTCTACCAAAAGGATCTTGCAGGTTCCGTCATGGACTCTCTTAATTGCTCCTCCGTCTATTCTTTAACACCCTACGACAAACACAAGTACCGGAATCCTCCCACTTCCATCACACCCCTTCTTGAAAAGTCAGATATTTTTAACACCTCAATCATTTCATCTACCACCAATAATACGAAAAAGCGCGCAGTATCCCCAAACGGAACCCCCGCGGCCACTCTCAAACGATCAAAGAGTAAACCAGATGCACCACCCACTCTTAATATCTTCCCTGAATCCTCCACTTGGGAATAAAGTCGGATCATCTGCGTTCGATATCGGGGGAAGAAAAAATTATTTAGTTTTTTTTTAATAAGAAGTATCATTAATTTTTTTATAGGATATTATTCCCCGTCATTATTCTTATCATAATTACATCTAGTTAATTGGAGGAAAAAGTTTTCGTGGCAGTCATGAATATTTATAAGAAATGATTTGCAGTCCCAATTGTTGTATTATGTAATAATAGATTTGTTTAGTACCAAATACAAGCCAAAAGAACATCTTAGACCCTTCAAAGTACACAGTTTCATTTATGATATTCCTGTTAATATTCATGCTCAATAGCTCTTTTGGACTGGTAGAGAGTCAGTCGGCCGTCGTCATGCGACTCGTCCTCTACAACTTTTGTGCGTCCTTCGCTCTCTTTTTGTGTAGTTTATTGTATTTACACTATTGTAATGTCAAGGATTATATCCAGATACTTCACTGTGGCATACCCAAACGTACATTTCCTCTGGACCTGAGATACATCGTTGGGAATTATACAGGGAAAGGTGGAACCAAAAAGCTATCGAGATATGTGGATGACATGATTAACTATCGGGACCTTTGGCCCCTCTATAGTTTTGAAGAGATATTTCCATACCGTCGATTCGATGGCACCTATGACTTCATTTACATCAAGGGGAAGGAGGCCTGGCGAATGAGTTGTCCCATAAAGAGATTGGACATGAATCAATCTGATTTCACATGCTATGACGTGACTGTTCCGGATCCTGTCAATGATACACAGCTCACAGAGCGTCATTACGCAGAATTTAATTGCACTAAGTATATTCAGTCCAGAAAGAACTTTGTCTCCAAGAGAAGATGGACGGAAGTACGACGATGGGGAATGATTTACATTCACAGTCCAATTGAGGGGGTTAGGGGCGAGGAGGATCTCATGGACGAAAAAGAAGCGGGCCCTTATTCAAGGTACTATGGACATTATAGAATCTTTACAAGGGCCCTAAGGGAGACAATTGCTCTAACTTGGTTGAAGGCGAGTTTTATAAGAAACTTTTTCCCTCGTACATGGCCCCAAGCTGTCATTCATATGCAAGATCGTATCAGGGACTTTAAGGAGATGTTGACTTACCATTTTATCTTTTATAGCTGTATGCCAGACTGGGATATCGGTGACATTCTTTATTTTTGGATGCCAGATTTTCATATAGAATTTCTATTTAACATTGGTTGAAATGGGGCATTGATATTATGTCGATTATTTAATTGATATATGTTGTTGCTTTTTTTTTTTTAAATTTAGAATTACATTAGTGGAGACCTAATGTATAACGAAGTATAGACATGAACAATTATAAACATTTCAGTTATATTCGACGTTACTTACTCAAACGTCCATCATGATAGATTATTACAATAAAAATATATAACATGATCATTATCAGTCACATTCTGCAACATTGTCGTACATTTTAGCTTCTAATGTTCAGGGGAGTAGGGAGAGAGACTCTGTCTCTCTTTATCGTATCATCTATTAAAGTCCTGAGCTCTATATATAGTTCATCCAAGTTTTTACCATCCGTGGATACCCACTTCCATTCCCCGCCCTTCCCAAATAGACGCTTGGAGTAAATATCCCTCACTTTAGCCTGAAACTCAACCTTTTCATATACTTCATCACCAAAGCCGCCCCTTTTTATTGCTTCCTCAGGTGAAACGTCGAGGTAAAGAATGAGATCAGGGGTTGGAAGTCCATTGTCAGTGCTTGCACACCAATCAAACTCCATACCAGGCTTAGATGCGGAATAGGCTATTCCTGAATAAGCATAGCGGTCACAAATGATATGTTTTCCTGACTCTAGGGAAGAGATAATTTGAGGGGCCTTTTCCCACCGATTGGCTGAAAAGAGGAGATGAATCAATTGAGCACTCATTTCCTTTGTTCCAGTGAGAAATGAGTTAATAAGGAGTCCAGTCAAATTGGAGTCTCGTTCAGGAAATCGAAGAAATTCAAAATTAGAGTCCTGTAAATTTATAAGGGGTAACATGTTCAGTGCATTACTCCCACTAGATCGAGATTTCTCTCACCTGCGATAGCCTTTTGGCCAAAGTTGTCTTTCCGGAGCGATCACAACCTTCCAAAACGATGAAAGCGCCTCTTTTTAGAACGGAGGAGGTCATTTTTCCATATATTATACTTTATTTAACTAATTAATAATTATATTATATCACGATATTGCAAATTGCTTGGTTTCGTATAAAAGAGGGAATTTAAACAAGTTTGAGCATCCTTAGCGCCCGTGCTGAACGCCCTCTAGTCACTAAATGTGTCAATAAATTATTGTAAAGGAGTAATATTAATATTACTCCCAAAATAGTTTATTGACACATTTAATATGGTTAATGAATATGAGTTATGATGGTATTGATTATCGTCGATGACCCACACATTGTTAAGTTCAATGACAATATCCTTCATTTCCTATTATTTTTATCAAACAATTGATTTGTATGCATTTAAAGTTAAAAACTGAGTTAGTTGAACCTCTTTTTTATAAGTCCAAAAAAAAAGGTAAATAAGCAGAGAGCCTATGGGAACCTTGACCTAATTTAAAGTCATGCAATAAAATTTTTTTATTTTTATAGATGAATTAGTTACTAGAAGGATATAATATTTATATCCTATATTTGTACCAATCATGTATGATGCTTAAAATACCAAGGAAAGTTCATTTGAAGTGACTTGATTTAAAAGATTTTTATATAATATATCCGTACGATATTTCATTTCAACATAATAATATGTAGGGTAAATACTCGACATTGAGCATTGTATTTCAAACACTTTACTCAAACTTAGTTTGATTAATTTCAATGTTAGTGGCGGCGCATAGACAAATAAGATAAACAACTAATTAATCGATTTTGAAGTAAGTTGTTCGAAATTAAATGCACATTGGAATTTATGGAAGTAAAAAAATGATATCATGTCCTTTAAAATAAATTGATATTACATTAACGTAAAAGTCAACATTTTAAAAGGTTTATTTAAGCAATAGCAATACTATCAAAATTGACTACGATGATTTGTTATATATACATACTTTATTATCATCTAAAAGCCTCCAGGGCCAACTTTCCTTCAAACCATGATTTAAAGTTTAACACAATGCGTACCAGCAGAGGTCAAAGCGTATTTATATTAATTGAAAGTAAGGGGAGCATATTATTTTATGTTGTATATTTTATAAGAATAATATATCCTTGAATTGATCCTTGAAGAAAAATCATACACAAAATAAAAATAAAAAGAATGATTCTACTAATATTAAAATTCGATTGTCAAAGGCCAAACGGTATGATGAATCTCTGTAGAACCAAGTTCCACGTCGAAGCTAAGGTAAGCAAGCCTAAGCGACTTGTAATATCTAACGCTAAAAATGGTTTGAAGACGCGCGTTGGTATGAAAAATCCTTCCTTTGCTCAATTAATTCTTCTTCAGTAGTAAAAATACTTTCTTCAAGCTGGATTGAACCTACATAGTACATAGGTGGGTTAGTTTTGATACTAAGTTTATACTAAGACAAACTACCTGCTCAAAGAGTAGTGATAATCATTTCCCAAAACAAGTACTCGTATAGCATCAAGTACCGTCTTTTTGTGTGTGTGTGACGATCTTAATATTCAAGGTAAGTTTTTCGGTGGTTTTTTTTAACCCTCTTTAATATGAAGACGATTCATAACTTACCCACTCATTAATATTATGCATGTAACTTTAAGGATGGTTCAGTTGAAGAAGATCATGAGAACAGAGATCATATTAGCAGTAATATTTCTGTCCTCTGCACATATCGGCGCTTGTCGAAGTCGACCAGATACGGAGAGAGAGCCGATTCTATCTCATCATGTAAGAAAATATTATTTAGACTCTACAAAATAATATATTATGTACATACTACGCTGTGTCCTTGAAGAGAACGGACATACATTCATCTTTCAAATAGTAGATAATCTCTATATGTATACATAAACTAATTTATCTACATATAATATAGGAAGCCGAGCCCGAAGAGAAGCACAGTCAACCTTCACCTGAAAATGTTGAGCCCAAACACGGAGATATTTTGACTGGTGATGATCGATCTCGTGAGGAAGGTGAAGTTAAAGTAAAAGGGAAATGGGAGTTCCCGGTCGCTATCACAAAGCCTGGAATGTTGTGGGGAACGATTGAAGAAACACGGACAGGGAAGCGAATCCTTGCTTTCAGAGGGATCCGTCATGTAAGACCTCCCGTTGGAGATTTGAGATTTAAGGCCCCTGTTCCCTTTCCTAGATGGGATGGTATCCGTGAAGCTAAGAAAAACGGACATTATTGTCCTCAGCATATGTACTACAAACCTGATGTATGGATTGGTAAGTTAAACCTCTTGCATTTTTTAAATGCGGCACACCTATGGGCTTTTTTTTTGCTACATGCCTAAGATGACGTGGTTTATAATTTATATAGATAAGCGGTATATTTGAAAAAAAAAAAAAAATGAAAAAAAAATGGGCTAAGTTTAATCAAACCTGCAGATGAATAAAAGCATAAAAAATAGTTCAGTGAATCATGAGATGATCAACGTCATCGTTGCTTTATCCGATTAAATGCTCAAATTATTCCAGTATTATATATTATTCATTATAATGATTTAATTATGATCATATTTAAAGCTATTTATTAACATATTATTATGTATGTATATAGGTGAGGAGGACTGCCTATGGCTCAATGTCTTTACTCCTGACATGGCTGTAAATAAAAAACGTCCCGTCATTGTTTGGATTCACGGAGGAAACTTTGTCCGTGGATCTGCCGCTGATTATGAACCTGATTACCTTCTAGATGAAGACATTGTTCTTGTGACTATTCAATATAGATTGGGAATGTTTGGATTCCTTTCCTCTGAAGATCAATATGCTCCTGGAAATTATGGAATGTTGGACCAAGTATGTAATATATCATAATGTTCCAACTCATTTTTACTTAATATGAACAATTTTTTTTCCAGGTTGCAGCTCTACAATGGGTTAAAACAAATATCGATGCATTCAGTGGAGACGTTAATCATATCACCATTATGGGTCAACAAGCTGGAGGTGCCTCTGTTCATTATCACATGCTCTCTGCCTTAAGTCGAGGTCTTTTTCATCGAGCCATTTCTCTCTCTGGTTCTGCTCTCTCTTGGTGGGCGAGTTTGAAAAGGCCCCTGGAACGTGCTCGTAAATTAGCAAGACTTTTAGAATGTCCTTATGGTAATGACAAGTCCAAAGAAATGATCGAATGTATTAGAGGGAAGGAAATGGAGACAATGATGAACACTCACCCCAATTTTTACGAGTGGAAACATTTGAATCAAAATCAAGAGCCAGTTAATGCATGGAGCCCCAGAGTTGATCCTGAAGCAGCTTTGTCTTTTATACCTAACGAACCAATTGATCTCATGACATCTGGAAATTTCCAACATGTTCCTTGGATTGCTGGAATTACTGATGACGAGGGTGCATTCAAAGGCTCTGCCTTCTTTTCAGATATGAGGAACGTGAGAGAATTTGAAGAGGACTACGAAAAACTAGGACCTCTTATGTTTGGATTTCATGATGGACAATCCGAAGCACCTAAAATGATGGCTAGAAAAGTCATGGATTATTATTGGAATGGAAAGGAATTGACTAAGGAGAATGCCAAATCCTTAGTTGATGCCTTGTCAGACTCTAGCTATGCCCATCCTGTGGATACTGCCTCTAAAATCCAATCCATCAAAAGTCAAGCTCCAGTTTTTGTATATCACTTTGGTTACAAGGGAGTTAATTCTCTCACTCAAATGGACACAAACTCTCATCCACCTCAAGTCATACAAAGGGACATCCCCTATGGTGTTGGCAATGGAGATGATCTTATTTATTTGTTTCCTATTTTATCTGGAGCCTTTCGTCCACTACCTCATGAGGATCTCATCTTTTCTCAACGCTTCATTCAACTCTTTACTAGTTTCGCTACAAATGGAAAGCCCGTCATCAAAATGGGAAAGGACATTGATGACTTTGTTTGGCATCCAGTTGACCCTAATAATGCAACTCATTTAGATATTGGCAACGAAATGAGAATGGATCTTGGGTTGCCTAATCACGAGAGAATGAACTTTTGGCAGAGCATGCCTGTTTATTGGAACTCAGATCGTGAAAACTACAAACCAGCTCCACCTCTTGCAAACAAGGATGAGCTGTAATCGACGTTGCAATGATTTATTCTTGTATATCACATTGATATTAAACAATATTTTCACTTTATAGTATTTCACCACTTGTTATCATTCTTAATCAAATTATGAAATTAAGCATTTGCCTGCAATAAAGTAGCTACGATCCAACAAAGAAACGAGAAAAATACATGTCCAATGATTTATATTTGAATAACTATTATAAGTTATCTAAAGTGTCCAAAATATAAAATCAATTAAGTAGAACCTGACTGCTCCTCCAGTTTGCAAAAGATCCCGTAAAATTACTTTTATTAGGACATTTAAGGAGACCTACAAGAAAATTGTTTTCCATTATCATTTCTTCTTGACAAAGTTAAATAAATAGGATTCTTCACTCTTGGTCGGATATTATATTTATCGAAGAAGAGATCTTGTTCATCCATGTGACCAAGAATATATTAAATAAGGAATGCTAAAAGCATTTAAAATACATATCCATCCTTGACAATCTCCTTTGGATCTCGAACATCTATTATTTGTATCCTGGAAGTTACGCAATTTAAAAAATAAAATAAATCTAATGGATTTACCGATCTGAATGTTCATTTGAATTGATTTTTTTTTTTACAAATTCATCATAGTTTAGAATCGATAGGCATCCTAGTATCAGGGATGAATTCAGTCCCCTTACAAAATGTTCCATAAAAGAGACTTAAATAATATCCTTTCAGGATCATGATAAATATTTCTACACTTCTGATCTAAATTTATTAGTTAGAAAAATATAAACATACATCGTGTTAATGACTTACTACATTTGTAATGACTTTAACTTTCTCCCCAGTTCATTGGCATTTCTATTAGTCCAATCCATCATTACATGGCTAAATTCAAGGAAATAAGTACGTAATTGAAAGAAGCTATAGTAAGTTATACGTACGTGTTAGAATAATATACTAAGAGAGATATGAGTATGACCAATGCAATGCTCATCGATGCATGCACCAACTTCGAATAAATGTCATGGTGAAATTAAACTACATATTCTATACACACATTTCTACGTGGAAATACATTCTATTACATAAAATTATATAATAATTACAATCGACTAAAAATATGTTACATGACAAAAACATGATCTAAGATCCATTTCTCTCTGCCCAATCCATGTATGATCCAACATAATTGGCCGTGTTGGAAAAACCTAAAGATTTTACAGTGTCTACAGCACTCTGAGAACGAATTCCTTTGAGGCAAAAGAATACAAGAGGATCTGAGGACTCCGGCTTCTCTATACCATATTTCTCAGAAAATTTATCGACACTTAATTCCCCAAAGGCCTTTTCTATTTCTACGAGGGGTATATTGATGGCCCCTGAAATGGGCCCGGGTGATACAAGCTCATCTGGCTCACGAACATCAATAAGCCTCACACTGAATTAAAAAAACTCATACATAATTAATTGGATCAAATGATGGGCGTTTAATTGTACTATACTAACTATAAGAGTTCAATAAAAACAGTACCATTACTACTTATGTAATTATATATTTGCTGGAGGGCGCCATTTGACAAAAATATAAGATAATTTTTCTTTTCTTTCGTTGTTTTTATTATATTTGGCTATAAAATCCCTTTTACCTCTTGGAATGCTCCTTACGATATTTTTCAAATTCTTCATAGTTAATAGTAGGGTTTAATACGACGGAAGATGCAAATGAGCGAACTCCATCTGGAAAGAAGAGATTGATGAGCCGTCGAGATACAATATTTATCACCGACATGTTTGACATGATTTCTTATTTATTTTATTGTCTATTCTGCTAAAGAAATGTTACCAGGTTAAGCCCACAATCTTTCATTACCTTGACTACTATATTGCTCCATTTAGGAATGTAAATATATATTTGTAGGTTTGAACTCTTCACAACTTAAATGAAAAATGCACTACTTTTCAATGAATATCGCTCTTATTTTGAGAAATAGTTATTATTATATAAGATAGAGCTAACGTATCATATTGCGGGCACAGTTGTATCATTCATGGAGAATGGAACTGCTTTTCCTGACATATATTCAATTAATTATTATTATTTAACACATACAATGTATCATCATATGTATATATCCATTCTAAAACTAAAAGCCGGTCAAAATGGCCAAAAAAAATTATTGCTGGTCATTCTGATTTACATATTGACAGTACTATGGATTTCGTCATTGGCCGGATTCAATTTCTTGTCAATTAAATAACATGAACATATTACCGAAGAAGAGGTAAGAAATATCTGCTAATATCCAATGTAAAATAAAGGTGATTAATTCAATGTTGCATGCATTAGGTGGCATGTTCGTACACGGGATAATATCAACCGAGTCCGGAGAGATGAAGCAAAGGCTGCTGAAGAGGAGAAAGAAAAGGTAAATTGAGATAATTCTTCCTGTTTCTCATATTTTAATTATATGAATTTAAGGAACGGAGGGTTGAAGTAGCGGATCGAGAGGCGAGACTTCAACTACTACGAAGTAAAGCCAAGGCTAATAGCTCAGAGTCTGCCGAGTCCATTCTCCCCTCCAGCTCCTTTGATCATGTCAACTTTTTCAAAGATCTTGAAGAGGGAGAAACGACCAAGAACTCCAATGCGGAGAATCAAGCCGAGAAAAAGAAGGATCAAGAGGAATGGGAAAAGAAAATGGGGATCCTGACCTATTTGGGTGGGGAAAGGGTGGATCAGGCGTGGTGGGAAAAGGGGCGAGAGACGATTGAGGAGACGAGCACCAAGGATACGAGTAGAAAAGAAGCAATGGATCCCTATGCAGATATTAAGGGTTATTTGGGTACACCTGGTGTCAAACGTCTCGCAGAGTCTGAGGAGAAAAAGTCCCTATCCTCTCACAAAAAGAAGAAAAAGAAGCATCGAAGTCGTTCCTCCTCATCTTCTTCTCATAAAAAGAAGAAAAAGTCGAAAAAATCCAAGAAAAAAAAGTCTCACAAGCGACGAAGACACTCCTCCTCTTCCTCTTCATCCGATTCATTCAGTAGTGACAATGAAGCCAAAATGGCAGAACAATCAAAGAAGAAGAAAATGCTTGATCAATTAAGATTAGAAAGAATTGAGAGAGAAAAGAAAGAGAGATTAAGAGAGTCTCGAATCAAGAATGGCCTGAGTGCGGATCCAGAGCCTGAAGAAAAAACTTCAACTCAAGTGGGTCCATCCAGAAAATACAATTCTCAATTCAATCCGGAAGTTGCTCGTCAAAATAAATTGAATGCAAAAACAAAGTATTGGTTGGAATAGACTTTTGAAAAGGTTTGATCAATATCATATGATCTGATCATAATTTTGAAGGACAATAATAATTAATATTACATCTATCACAATAATTATCATTTAATTAAGTTATAGTAATAAACGGGTGTATGTTTTGTGTTCCTACCATTATTATTGCTCATTTTGCATCCTTAATTCCATTGTCATGTAATTTATAGCAGTCATGGTGGAAACCGTCATGGAGTTCCAAGTCAATATGACTTGCCAAAATTGTGTAAAGAAAATTTCATCCGAGTTGGATGCACAAGAGGGAATATCAAGCTATGACATAGATATGAAGTCACAGTCTGTTGTCGTTTCTTCAGTCAAGCCAACAAGTGACATTAAAAGTATCATAGAGTCGACGGGTAAAAGAGCTGTCGTTGTGGGCTCCTCAGGAAAAACGCACCAATCATCAGGATGGTCGTCCGCTGTTGCAATGCTTGGAGGAACTATTGGGTCTTCAATAAATGAGGTAACTAAAGGAGTTATCCGGTTTACGCAAGTTGATGATGAAAACTGTATTGTCGATGGTACTATTGATGGACTTAGTCCTGGATACCACGGTCTGGCAATCCATGAATCAGGAGACCTCAGTCAATGCTGTAATAATCTGGGTGGACACTATAACCCTCGAAATAAGAGGCACGGAAGCCCGTTGGATGAGGAAAGACATGTAGGAGATTTAGGAAATGTTTTAGCGGATGAGAAAGGGCGAGCAATCTTCAAATTTTCTGATAAACTCATCAAGGTCTGGGATTTGATTGGACGATCTGTAGCAATTGGAAGTGATCCTGATGATTTTGGTCGAGGATCCAGTCTCTCCTCCCCGGTAAGACATCTTTTAGTATATGTAACATAAGAAATAACTTACTAAAAGCTGATTTGGTGTTTCTGTTAGATTGATGGAAATACCGGGGTTAAATTGGCTTGTGGAATCATAGCTCGATCCTCAGGACTTTTTCAAAATTCGAAACGTTTTTGTGATTGTGATGGAGTTTCTCTTTGGGATGAACGTGATAAACCGTTGGCTGGTCCTAGCAGAAATGAATCCTAAATATCTGGAGTCTATTTCTTTCACATGCATTTCTATACAGACTCAAATTGCTCTCTGATCATTAATTATGATGATACAAATTCGGAGAGAAAACTTTTTCCTTATAGTTATTTTTTTTTTTTGTATAACATTATGTCCATATTTATTTTTCATACTCACCTTGATTAATTATGCTATAAATATTTGAAACCTACTTCTTAAAAGTGGAAGTAGGTTCAGTATCCCTTATAGGAAAATTGGGCTTTTGAATACGGAACGCATGCATTCACGAAACCTCTTAATTAATTCTAAACACTTTATTTTTGTACTGTCATTAGCTACTAAGTATGATTTTAATTTTTACAAATAGACAAAGCAATATTGATGTTCAGGTAAAACGGATATTGCATGTTCAATATGCACATAGATGTTTTACTCTTAAAAAACATCTTGCATAAAATCAAAAAGAAGACGTGTCGGTCGTGCAATTTAGTTTAATATTTTATTATTAGATCAAGACTTGATTAATCTAATAGTACATATTATGACCATATTTTTTGAGAACTTCTACTATGGATTCATAGAATCCTTGGTAATGAGTCCATGTGAAGTCTCCTAAAGAACTTAAATAGACAGTACATTAGGGGTTGGAGGTTTGAAGCAACATTAATTTATGAAAACATTCTGCACTTTTCAAGCATTATTATTTGCATATTTGTGGGCTATAGTAAACTATATTTTTAACAAATTCCTGGTCCTTCTCGTTTATTTTATCACTATTTTGATTAAATAAGGAAATAAAATTTCACCAAATGCTCATATCATATTAAACTCTGGTTCGAGTGAATTTAAATTAGCAGACCTACGCTCTTTTCTCATGAGATAGAGCTTCTGTACTTAAAGTCACCAAATTATGTGGATCCGACTTTTTTTGTATTACGAAGTTGAATTGAAGTTGTCCATTTTTCTCTAGTATCGAACATGCTTGTAACTCATTTTATCGATATGAGCTATAATTGAGTGACAATACAGTCGGATCTGGATATGAGCAACAACACAGGTGCAACAAAAATGTTGCTTTTTCCTTCAAATGCATACAAATTAAAGGAGATTAAAAAAATCAAATTATACATAGATATTTATGTCTTACTTAGTTCATAATTCAATTTTAGACACACCTAATATTAAGTTTATAAAATAAGACATTTGTCCTTTTTTTTTTGCTGTGACAGTAAGATTTTTATTCCCTTCCACGCAATGGTGAAATTATGGAATCCATGTTTGCAGATATGGTCATACATGAGGAAAATGTTAAAATAGTGTTGAGATAATTAAGCACGACGAGCTTTTTGAGATAAACTAAAATACTATTGTTATGTGTTTTCCCTTTAACTCTTTTTGATCAGTTGACCCTTTTGATTTAGAGTAGCTGACTCTAAGGATTATGAACTCAAAAAGGGTATTATCATTATGTATGATTTCGATATATGTATAATATATTAAATCAAGGATTGCGCGCCTTTTTTTGAATTTTTGAATACACCATATACAAGTACTACCTATTGATTTGTATATTGGTATAATTTATGAATGTATAGTATATTTAAATAATAACTCTGCCCAATATGAAAGTAGCTACCTACTTTGTTTTTCCAAATTTTTCCTTTCCTATTTGAGAGTCGAGGTTGCGAGTGCACAAAAAAGCTATGCGTGTAAGAAAGGAAAGAAAATAACTATAAATATCCATTGATACCACTACCCTGATAATCAATTTGAATTCAGTCTTCTCTGAATCATAAAAGATTCACAATTATAAGTAGTTCAACTTATTATTAAGAAATCATGATAAAGAAAGTGAGTACATTCTCATGTTGTTGTCTCTTTTTGTTTTCCGAAGCTGTTATCACTTCTTTCTTTTTTTCCTTAAGAAGGTAACATCAACTTTACCTCAACATATGTAATGTTTTACAAGTAAAGAACAGTCTGCAAAGATTATATCATGGTGAGGAACAAAGGAAAAATTAAAAAATGGATATCATTCATTGAGGTGAATGGAGTTAGTGATATTTGTAAATATAATAATTAATCTGGAGTAACGTATTGTAATGTTTGTGGTTTGATGCTTTCATTTGTATACATATATAAAGGAAAATAGCAGCTTGTAGCTCAGTAAAACGTCATGACAGCTCAAGCTGCTTCCCCCCTCGACAATCATTAAATTGTTAGGGTTGCCAGGTTGATTTTCTCTTTCTTTTTTTATTACATGCCCGAATTGCATATTATTTACATTCCTAGATATTATGTTGGAGACATTGGAGAACATCAATTTGACTAATTTGATTTAATTTTATAAAAAAATGCATGAAACTGTGATGTAAAAAATAATCTACATTTTTGTTTCTCAAATCTAACTTCCAAGTTATTATTCAAATCAGGGGCCGCGTAATAGGGAAAGCCGTGATCTCCCATTCTTCAAATATACAATTACTACTTTCGATTACCATATAGCAGCAAAAAAATATTGTTTTCATACTTCCAATTACTGGCTCAGCCTAAGCTATAAAACAATGTGGGGAAACGCGTCTGTTAGCTTGGAGAAATTTCTTCCTTTGATACTCTTTTTTTCCTACAAGAAGTAGTATTTTAAGTAAATTTATGTATAAAACTCCTATTTTTCAAACTAAAAGTTGACTATATCCAGATTTTTCTTACATCCGTGGTTTGTATATAAAAAATTACAATTTTTGAATATTTGTGTAAATAATTTAATACAACTAAATTTTTATCATTAAAATGTAATAAATCAGTGATTGTTTTTTGTTTTTTTTTTTGCCATTAATCATAATTGATTAAATATAATATTTTCAATTTTATAGTCAGCTTTTTTTCACATGTGATGTTTTTAGTGGTTGGCAATCCTTACATCATTTTATTTCTTCCAAAGCTGTCATAATTATTCCTTAATTTTTGAGGGGAGAACATGTAGAACCAAGCACGTTTAATGGAATAAGACTCTCCCCGTCTACAAATTATAATTAATTAATCATTAAAATGTCTAATCGAGTGAACATAGAATTCTTGATAAAATATAATGCTTTGATAAATATCAATTTGTATTTATTTCCTCCCAAAGACCGTCAAAGTCTTTCCCTGTAAAAAGAGTAAGAGAATAGATGCTTGTAACTGATATAGTAAAATGTCCTGACAACTGAAACTGCTCTCCTCTCAAAAATTCATCAAATTGTCAGGGCTACCATGTTCATTTTTGACTTCTTTTACATACCGGTACCTGCATATTATTTCCAACTCTACACGTCGAGCTTTTTTGTCCACTCGCAACCTCGACTGACAAGAGGGAAAGAGAAAATTTGGAAAAACATATGGTAGCTACTCTTCTGTATTTTCCTATTTGCCAACTTGTTAATATTTGGCAGAATTTATTATTTAGATATACTATATATTTATAAATTCTTCCAATCACAAACCAATTGTTAATACTTGTAATATGTTCAAAATTCAAAAAAAGGGCGCGCAATCCTTGATTTAATCTATTTTTTATACACCAAAATCATAAATAATATTAATACCCTTTACGAGTTCATAACACGTAGACTCAGCTGCTTTAAATCAAAAGAGTCAAATGATGAAAATCAGCTGAAGTAAAAATACATCGTGTTTTTGTTTATCCCAAAAAGCTCGTCGGGCTATACGACGAGCTTTTTGGGAATAACAAAAACACACTGTATTCTCCCTTCAGCTGATTTTCATCATTTGACTCTTATGATTTAAAGCAGCTGGGTCTACGTGTTATGAACTCGTAAAGGGTATTCTTATTATTTCTAATTTTGATGCATAAAAAATATGTTAAATCAAGGATTGCGCGCCCTTTTTTTGAATTTTGAACATATTACAAGTAGTAACGATTGGTTTGTGATTGGAAGAATTTATAGATATATAGTATATCTATATACTTGTTGGCAACAAGGAAAATACAGAAGGGTAGCTACCATATGTTTTTCCAAATTTTTCCTTTCCCTTTTGTCAGTCGAGGTTGCGATTGGACAAAAAAGCTCGACGTGCTACTTCTTAGCATGAAAATTTACGTTTGTAGCTATTCCTGAAGTATTCAACTTGAGGAATGATTGCAAATGTCAGAGTTGGGAACTCTTGAACTCACGAATTGCACTCAAGTCGTGCATGAATCTAATTAAACTGTAACTTTAGACTCCACGTTGACTTGAAGTTAATATATTCGTCGTAATGGTAATCTAATGTGTTTCGAACGTGGATTTGTTAAATATAAATCAGGTATATCAATTTAGGTTGTTCGAATCCGTACTAGTAATTACTCATAAGAGAGAATAGTCCAAGAGTTGGAGAAAATGCCATTAGTTCCATGATTCTGGAGAATGTTCCAGCTCCAAGGGAAATACACTGAATATTTGTACCAAAATATAATCATTCTTACGACTTTCATAAAAAAAGAGAATGTTTGATGAAATGTTGTATGTTACACTTTAAAAGAGAGGCAAATAAGTAAAAGCTATGACTTGGATATCAAGGTACATTTTAAAACATTCATTTTTATTCTGTTCTGATAAAATTCGAACCAAAAGCAAAAGTCAAATAACATAAAAATAATTTAAACCATCTCAATGACACCACAAGCAATCCCTTCTCCTACATTACCCGTCAGAAGACTCTCATCATTGCCTCCCTTACCAAGATCGTCCTTATTTGCATGCACAACAATACTACGTCCGACCACAAATGTAGGATCATCTTCCATACTCAGAGAAATTTGGGGAACAATCATATGAACCAGCGTATGTCCAAATAATCCCGTTAAAACGTTGCCCAAATCTCCAACATGCCTTTGATTGGTAAAAAATCCACCATGGTTCATTTCAAAGGGATTATAGTGAGGGCCTGTGGCAGCACAATTATCAGTTAGCTCTGGATTTTGATGGATAGTGAAGCCATGAAGGCCAGGGGGGAGTCCCGTTAAATACCCCTTCACGATCACAACTCTAAACATTTCGTTGAAGTAAATCGTTCCAATGGGTGCTCTGGTTGTATCTCCTTGTGGATATAGTATTGCTCTGGCTTGTGGATTGCCACCTAGACGATAGAATTTAGTAAATTAATAAGGGGAGTGGATTACCTAGGTGTATATTTCATATTACTTGATACAAATAGGATTCTTGGATCGACAGAAGTGTCGCCGGAGTGAGATTTAAATGATTGAAGAAGAACAAGAGATAGGCAGAGCAAATGTGCAGGAGTCATTGCAATACTTACTTAGACAAATCAAAGATGTATTTACAAATACTAAATGAATAGTATAATTGTGTTTATCAGATGAACTCACTTCTACTTATTGGTTGTCAATTGTAAGTACTGATGATGTAAGATATGAGACAGTGGATTATATAGTATTTACAAAAAGATGTGTACGTCAAAGTAGGGCCCTGGTGGAGAGAAAGGCAGGCAGGTTGATGAAATGTATAAAGATTTGATCTACATACATACACTGAAGACTTGTGCAATCAATTTTAAGATAATATTATTGGATTTGCAAAAGTGTGAAATGTATTAAATCAGGGGTCTAAAAAGTGGTCGATGAAACCATCAGGGGGGACAACATACCCACCTATGATATACATAATTCACGAATAAGTCCATTGTCCAAGGATGAGATTCTAGATTTATGTTTATATTATATAAACGGAAAATTTAACAAAATTGTAATTTTAATCACAATCATTATGGTGATTTGAGATGTGAAGGCATTTATCAGAGAGCAGCGTAGCAATGGTTTTAATACGGAAACTAAACTAAGGGGTGTAGGGGGAGACAACCAAAAGAGGGATCCGATTTAAAAAGAAAAGAAAGATTGCGGTTGACTACTCATCAAAATAGACCTTACATAGTATGAAGTCAGATGAGTCCGACCTTCAATGGCATCTCATCAACTTATAAAGACACGTCAATCCCAAAATTTGTTAGTAAACTTCAAATATTATTCCAAAATCATTGTCAAAATATAGTTTTGATTGTTTAAAAAAGTTTCCCAGTAAATATTTAAAATATATATATATATATATATATATATTTAAAAAGGACACGTTTTTTCTAAATATCTATAAAATATAATTCATTTCATTATCTATGTACATAGATAAAGTAACGATGATTTTTGATCTATGGGTCCAAATGTGAGTGTATTCGGGTATGAGATGACTTATTTCATACATTTCTTCTATTCATTTGATGAATAATCATTTATTATTATATCTGCCTATCCTAATTGTTTAATTCCTGAGTGAACTTATTTCTTTACCTGAATGATAATCATTACCATTTAAAAAATAAAGAAACTTTAGGTAGATTTCTACCCATTGGTTTTTTTCCTTCTTATTTGTCTATAAATATTAGTATTATAGGTAGTATATGAAATGATAAATCCATTACACATATTTACTCAATCCTAACTCTTGAGCTTGCTTGTCATTTCATTCAAGTTTCATCATGGTCATATCATCATGCACCAATTACTTTGTAAAGTATAACTAAGTAATAGTATTTTAAGAGTGAAACCCATGGCTTTAAATATTTGAAAATTAGAAAATAAATAGGGTCATTCATGAAGGGTTTGAAGACTCTTCAAGATGACTTTTACTTGATCGGAGTAATATTTACATATGTATATCAGAGATAACTATGAATTAAATACCCGTAGCTAACAGAGCTGGGTACGGACTGTTTTGAGTCTCGAACTCGAGACACACATAAGTATAATTAAGGTGCGATTTAAAGTGAAAAAACACTTGGTTAAAGCCCCTTTTTTATATGTACATTTAATGTAATTAAATTGATAGCCTTGTTTATTTTAATAAGTAGTTATGTGTCAAATAAAAAATCTTACTCTCAGATTTGAAGATCGACCCGTGTACCTATGTCTTTGACAAATATCTAATTGTTATGTAGTTATTAATTTCGTCATTCATTGATTAACCACATTTAAAAGTTCCAGTAATGATGAACACCAGTAATTCATCACATTCACAGCCCATTTCATCCAGAATGCTCAATGAAAAAAGTAACTATATATCTTAACAGCTGTGGGGATGATATTTCTGCTAATACAAAAATCCTTTTAAATTTGAAGTAATAAAATTCTGTTGTCTACTACTTCATTTTATTTTGATCCATTAAATTTACTCATTCATTACTTATTTACAAGTGAAAGACTCCTTGGAAAATCTACATAGTGTGTCATAAAAGGTCTAAAAATTCGTTACTGAAGCTAAATATTACTCTGTCAATACATTTGAACATCTCATGGAAAATACGTCATTTCATTGTGCATATACTTATTATAAGTTGACTGCAAATTCTTTATTGAACATGTTTCATCTCATTTAAAATTTCCCTTCACAAATACAGAAGAGATTTTATTCCTGAGGACATGAAAGGAAGTAAAAATGTGTTATTTATAGTGTTGGATCAGTCCAAGGACCGTGCTCCTAATCAGTCTTTCCTCTTCCCCTTCTCAGTTATTTTTTAATAATCGGTCCAATCTTTTTCACCCATTCAACAGTCCTAGAACCGATTAGTCAGTCCTGAAGAATACAATAAAAACAAAGACTACTGAAGAAAAGCTACTGAAAATTTAACAGTTGAAATTATGTAAGACCAACCAAGACCGGTCCTAGGACTGATAAAATTAATCAGGATAGGATTGTAAGGACTGCAGTCTTTATAGATTTTGTAAACCGGTCCAACACTAATTATAATTTATCAACGTCATACGTTTGAAACTTTGAGGATCTTTGAAAAATGGGTTTTTTAAACATTTTGATGTGATAGTTGATGAAATAAATCATACCACAATATATCTACGAATGATCTTGTGATAAGAAAATGAATTTTAAAAGTATTTTATGAGTTGAATATAAAATATTAGATACGTAAGTGAGATTTATTCTATATACATAATATACAAACGTTAGATTTTCACTTCTCGAAGGAATTTCATTATGATTAATATGGGCCATGCAATAGGGGAAGTATATCCCACCTTTTTTAGAATTTATAAGAAATTGGAAAATAGTTAATATTGGATTATCATAAAACATTCCTTGATATACATAAAACATGTGCATCCGTGTCATTTATTTTATCCCTTTGGTCACGGAAGATTTAAATTCCCTCTAAGAAGAACCGCTCAAATTCATTTAATGTCACGGCCATGGCACCTCAAGATGGAGTTACCTAGTTTTGACGGTCAAGTTAAGAGCCTATCCGATTTTTATGCTAACTTACTACAACTTCCTGAAACATGGAAGCATCAGTCTTTGGTTGGAATCCATGACGGGAGGAAATTTACGAGTCAATTGCAGATATCTGCAAACTGTATATTTTTTTCTGAGAATCGTAAGGACTGCGGAAAGCTTTATAATGATACCCTGCATACATTTGTGGCCATTTCTATGCTAAAGAAATTTGTTTCAATGAATGTCAAAGGGCTTGATAATTGTAAAAAAGAATATGTGAAATCAATGATGTTGTTTGGACTCCAAAAAAGAAATGGATTCCGTTCCAGTAACTCTAAAGCAATAGACTACGCCTTGTTGAACGCCAAAGCATGGATTGCCAGCTGTCTAACAAATCGGGAGTATGTAAAGGCGACGGACCAGCGGGGAATCTTGATATCAGCTGCAGCAAGATACACGGCATGTTTCCTGAAGATTCCGTCTCTTTACAACGATTCCTGGACCCTCGCTACGAAGGGAGTTAAATACTTTCCATCATGTTCTTTGTCTCATTTAAAAATTATCCGTAAGATTTTAAAGAAGTTTTAAGTAATGTTATATTTTGTGCTATTGTTTATGTGCTTGTTTTGAATGCTTTTGATTTTTGTTTTGATGATGTTTTTTATATTTCTGTTGCAGATATGTATGCTGGATTTAATTTTGTACTGATTTTGTTATTTTATAGTTGTTGTTCTTCCCCAAAGTAATAATTTTAGACAAAAATGTCTGTTTATGTTATTTTTTAACGCAATTGCTTCGGTGTTTTTATGTAAGAACTGGAATAAATAAAAATTATCACTAAAAATGTTTTTTATCTTCATAGGCCATCCTAGAAGAAGTTCCTTTCCAGATATTACTCTCAAAAAACGGTGCAAAGTCCCTCTTAATGATACTATGAAAGATAAAGGATAATACAAAGTACCTAATCACCTAGACTATTAGGTATAAAGATCGGTCTTTATGGTTCTACATTTGACACGCAACTTATTTGAATATTTATTCAACTATTATGGGCAAAATCATTAAAATAAAAAAATCAATTTGAGAACCCATCTAATTTCTATCAATTTCATATTCACCGTTTGTTTCATTGATACATATTTTAAGTACAAGGCTTGGAAATCCAACCTTTTTAAAATTTTGTAGATAAAATATAACAAGACTATAGGTGTAAACATTCTCAATAGCACAGACGTTATAAAAAACCCACTAGTACTTTCATGTCTAGTTAAGTAACTCTCCTATAGGGTTATCAAGTTTCACGAATTTGACGTGCTACAAACGAAATTTCACCTGTTCAGATGTCAAATATATATTGTATTAGTTACGAGTTTAAATAGCTATTAATTTGTATGGATTAATGTTAGCAAAAACTTTTAGTATTCAAAGTTTTTACTAACATTAACCTTTGACAATACTTGATAGACTCTTCCATCTTTTCGTCCAACGATACCTTGATTTTTTCATGCAGTTTTCTAATAAAGAAACAACAGCAACAACTAAGAAACATTGTGAAAATTAAACTTTTTTTATTTAGTAAATGAATCAATTTTAAATTTATAACAACTGTTCAGTAAACATTATTTCAAAATATAGTAGCTTATTTTCATAAAAAACAAAACAAGGACTCTTCTTCATATTCAATATGAAACAACTTTGTCAAAGTGTCAAACTAAAGGACTTAAAATTGAGTTTCATAACCCAACTAGTAAAAACATTAATAGCTGCAAAATGGCACATATTTACTGGGCAAACAAACAACTGACAAAATATTACTCATATCATCATACTCTAACAGCCAATTGACAAAATATTCATATCCCTAAAAACTTTCTAAACTTAAGTTTTTCTAAAACTATACAAAGAATGATTTAAAACTTCATTTTCATTCACAAAAAATTCTATAAAAACATTGGATATGAATTGGAATTGAAGAGAGAGATAAAAAAAAAATGAAGAGAGTAAAGATACCTTTTTGGTATGATCGTTCTGATTTATTGGTGATTTAGATTTACCGATCGTTTCATTTGGCTATTGTAGTCATAAGCCTCTTCCCTTAAATTTGAGTCACTGCTTATATCTGTTGTCCTTGTGTAATTCATATCTTCAGATCAGCCTTTATGTTTTTCAAAAAAATAGGAATTTTTTTGAAAAACATAAAGTCCCTTTTAAAACATAAATATAACTATAATATTCTTTCTTAAGTAATATTGTTTAAATATTGAAGTTTCTCCTGAATTTAGCAGTAAAAACAAGTAATATATCCCCCCCCCCTAAAATTATGTATGCAGGCAGCTGATATTCAAAAGGGTGTTAATTCAATAGTACCATCAATTTTGCTCCCGTCTTCTCATCGCGCTCTCCAAAAGTTCCATACTATTGAGTATAATTTTCCAATTCATTGTTATTGAGATTGATAAATAAACTACTCCTATCATAATTATACTCAGATGTCGATTTTCTACTTTTCTTGTCCCTCATTACTGCTCTGAACATTGATTGGCTAGCTCAAATGAGCTGCATTTACAATAACCGCAATAATGACAACATATTTGGAAAGTAAAAAATCCTATGAACATTTCCAACCACTAACTTCCACGTAGAGCAAATAATTCATATAAGTGCTTATGTGTCTATTATTCATAGTTAAATATCGTTTGATATTTTTTTTTTTTCAATATATTTCTTTATTTGTTGGGATTTATTTTGTCAGTTACATATATGTACACGTTTCTATAACTTGTCACTACGTATCCTTGACACTCTATATTTTAGTATGCATGGCTTTTATATTCTAATATTATTGAAAAAATAAAATATCGTTAATTGTTGAAGCTGAAGGAGGAGGGGAGAAGGGGGTTAAATAAGGTTCATTTGATAAAATTTTTGATTGTTTCTCACGTATAACTCAATAAGAATCCCTTTTGGGTCTTCGTACGTTATAGAGATACTATGAAGAGTCTTACAAACTCCAAAAGGACTTAATCTTACCATTTTGGCCGGAGGAGAGCGTCCATACATAATGCTCATATCATATGACTTTCTCGAGATAAAATTTAACATTCCTCCTATTCTTATACATACAAGTTTCTGTACTAAGAATTGTCCAACTCTATCATGGTCAGGTGAATTTTTGTTCCTCTCTTCGTCTATTTAACTTAGAATGAACCTCTTTTTCATGTTATTGAAATTTTGAAGGATATTTAAAACTGGGATTTTGACATACATATAATATTATTTAGGAAAAGTATTAGAAATGTTAAAAACTATAGACCTTAAAATATATCTGAATTAAGAGCTGATCTAAAGTCTCATACACTAGTAATGAAACTGTATTCAAAATAATTAAAAAATATAATAAACCTTTCATATTGAAAATGTATGTCGAAATCAAAAAAGTTTAATCGAAGTTCTTAAAGAGTTATAGTGAGTAAATTTGTAACTCGTCTATCAAATCCGTTTATTATAATATTTTGAATTTTATATTTTATTCTGTCACTAAGTATCTAAAAGCATAATCCATTATGACATGCCTTGTGTTTGATTTTTTGTATCATATAGATACACACAGTATCTCTTATTTACGTTCTAAAACTGCCACGAAAAAGTAGATACTTCATTCATAAACGTTTTTTTATATTAAAATTACAGTTGTTTAACTTGAAATAAATGTCTCTAAAAATATTATATTTTCAAGAGAAAAAGTGTTTTGTTCTTGTTTTTGAAAAAGTTCAGTATTTTTTGACTAAACTTCCACGTCGACTAAATAACTCAAATAAACGTGAGTTCGTTATTTACTGTTCTATGCCATTTGAAAATTCGTGCAGAATTATCCTTGAAATTGAAAGATTCAATATATAATTCTTTCAGAATAGTCATTTAGAAGTATTTCAAAGTAGGGTATTTAACTTAAATAAAATTATAGAAATACATAAAGTACACGGAACTTTTCTCAAGCAGAAATTACAGTGTACATTAGGTTATCCCGTCTTTAGGGTCGGTATTTCCTTTACAAAAGTTACGGGATAAAATAATACCAAGGGGGTTCAAAGGGAACCAGAAATTAAGAGAAAAAGAGCTTTAGATGATTATTTTTAAACTTATATCTCTATGTTTACATATCACATGACATCCAGTGTTTCTACATAATAAAATAAAAAGTACTCAAACTATAAAAGTTCAAAAAAGAAGTGAGTGAAGAAGATTCTCTCAATCTAATACATAACAAGAGTGTTCCCTTATTTTGTCAGCACCAAAGAATTTGGACTCCTTATTCATTTAAAAAAAATGATGTTTGAAAAGTTTCACCCTTCAAAGGTCATTTTTGTAACCTCTCAAGCCATTTGAAGTTTTAAAAAATGACTTTTTTAAAGCTGAAATTGACATTTTTCAAAAGGGAAGAGAGTTTTCTATTTTAAAAATATGGGGTCTTATTTTTTCATGTGTCTTCAATATGATCATGATCTTTTTATGCTCCAACATTGCAAATAAAAATTTCCTTCGATCCAAGACAAATTTGTATACCTTTGAGTAACAAAAATACATACAACAGCTTTTATTCTTGAAATCTACTTGAAGTAAGGTTTCTTACTATTGAAAATATTGATACAAGGCACTCAGTTTTAGTCCAAAAATCAAAAAAAAAAATAAAATAAATAATTGTTAAATCCAGTGAACTACTTAATTTTCTGGAAAAAAAATCAAACTTCATAAGAGTTCTTTCCTTCAAATGATACAAAAGAATGTGAACTTGTTTTGAAAATCATTTCAAGATGAAGAATTTCAATGTTTGAAGTACAACGAACTATGCATAAATTTCTGAGGGACACAAATATTTCTGATGAAAAGGAATGTAGACTTTAGTTTTGAGCCTATGAATAAGGAAAAGTTTGCAATTTTTAACAATTGTTTTGACTCGTACAACAATTCATAAATTAAAGTTGTTGCAAATGTTTTTAATCACAACATAAAGGGTTTGTGGGAAATATAAAGTCATGAAATGACTCAAATATATAAAGTCGAAGGTAAGTTACTTACCTTAAAATACAATGGGTACAATGCAAATATGTTCAATCAATATCTCTTCAAATTAAATAAAAATATATATATATTATAGGTGAATTTTTTTTCCTTACATTTTTTCGATTTTTACAATATTCAAAAAAGTTAAACACACTTGATTTGATTGAACAAGTGTTAAATTTTATTTCAGAACAATTTTTAGTATAAAGCATAATGAAATCCCAAAGGATCTTTAGCTACTGATAAGTATTGTCTGTAATTGTTCGTCACCCGGGACTTAAAGGAAAGCAAACTAATTAATTATTAGTCAACGGTAATCATAAATTGAACTATTAACCTATTTTAAAAATGTATGTTATAACTTATCTCTATTGTAGTATTAGAAAAAATGTTATTCTTTCATATTATCATCGGAATATTTAGCATTAGTGCTATAAAGGCAGACGAAGAACCAGCCAAAAAATATTGTACAACTCAAGCTTGCAATGAAACTGTAAATAATTTCCTACTCAACATGAATAAATCCGTGGATCCCTGCGACGATTTTTTCCAATATGCCTGTGGTGGATTTGTTAATAGAACTGTAATTCCTGATGGTAAAAGAGGAGTTAATATTTTTACAAAATTAATTCAAAAGTTGGATAAACAGGTGATGTTCATAAATGTTAACCATAATCAAGCAATTTCAAAATCATAGTCTCTTTTATTTCATAGTTAAAAACAGTGTTAGAGGTCGAGTCAAGTTCAGATGAAATCAAACCCTTCAAACTGGCACGAGACTTCTATAGATCCTGTGTCAATGAAACTCAAATTGAGGTTGTAGGACTTACTCCTCTTAATGATACCCTTTTCGAACTAGGTGGATGGTTTAATTCAACACAAAATGCAACAATAAATGGTACAAAATATGAATGGCTGAAGGATGTGACCTTGTTTCGAAAAAATGGATATTCTATGAATCAGTTAATAGCAATAAAAGTTGGGACAGATTTAAAAAATTCTTCTGTCAGAACATTAGTGTTAGATAGAGCCTCGTTGGGATTAGATAGGGATTTTCTTGTTGTTAATAACCTAAGTGATAAACGAATTAGTGTAAGTTTATAGCTGGTTGTTTTTGGGTTCTTTAAACCTTATTCCTTGCTTCTAGGCATATTTTGAGTATATGAAAGATTCTGCTCAGCTTCTTGGACATAATACTACGGAAATTGAGGAGGATTTGAAAGCCATTTTAGAATTTGAAATAAAATTAGCCAACATTACAAAAACGGGCGAAGAACGACGAAATATTACAAATCTCTACAACAAAATGAGTATTAGTAATCTAACTGATTTAAATCCATGCGTACCATGGTTGCAATATATCAATGCCATTCTAACATCGGATATTATTCAGGTATCACTATTGACAATCTCTTATAATTAAGTACATATCTAATTCATTTAAAGAAAAGGGTTTTTATTTTAAATTTATTTCATTTCATTGATGAACTATTTTTCCATTTCCTTGGAGTAAAACAAAAAGAATACACACTAAAATAATCTTTGACATATTCTTATGTATATTCACTGTAGATTAATGAGCAGAGCTGACTCAGTTAATCACACAGTTTGCTAATAGCTGTTATTACTTTTTAGGTTAATGGAAGTCAAGAAATTATTGTCTACGAACCAGGTTATATAAAGGACCTTTACGGGTTAATGAAAAATACTTCTTTAACCGTGGTAAATAATTATGTTAGATGGATGATTGTTAAAAATTCCCTTCCAAATCTGAATGAGGCAGCAAGAAATATATCGAACAAGTTTACTACTGAAATACATGGGGCGTCGGGTAATAAAAATAGAAGTGAATCATGTATTAAAGAGACCATTGGTGAACTGGACAATGCTGTTGGATCAATGTATGTGAGACATTTTTTCAAAAATGGATCTAGAGAAGACATCAAAGATATGATAACACAAAATAGGAAAACGTTTTACCAAATGTTAAATGAATCTGATTGGATGACGAATAACACAAAGACTAAGGCAATAGAAAAACTCCTTGCAATGTTTGAACATGTTGGATATCCTTCTGAATATTTGGATAATGATACAATGATTAAAAGATATGCAGGACTTGACATGGATGATTTAAGTTATTTTAAAAATGGTCTCAATATTTCAAGGTTTAATCTCGACTTTGACATCAAGTTACTCAATGAAACAGTGAGCAAAATTTAACATATTTCATTTTATTAGCTCTAATGCTTAACTTTGGTAGGTTAATAAAACAAGTTGGATAACTCATGGTTTTGCCGCTACAGTCGGTGCTTTTTACAGTCGACAGGAGAACTCATTGATATTTCCAGCAGGAATTTTACAGGGAATGTTTTATTCTGCACGACGTCCAAGGTATATAAATTTAGGTGCAATAGGATGGATAATTGGCCATGAGATTTCTCATGGTTTTGATGATTCTGGGAGACTATTTGACAAAAATGGTGAGTTTCATTCCAAAATATGTTTTATACATATATTTGTAAGAGTAAACTGTTTTCATTATCATGGGCTGCAATAATTAAAGTTTTTTAACTTTATCTAGATGCCTAATTACATTTTGTCAATTTTGTCGTGGGTTTATCCTTAGGTAGCCATAAATAGTTTTGAACGAATATACAGTTTTTTCATATAAACATTTTTAATGAATCTTCTGTATTATAAATACTTTTTACAATGTATTGGTGATTTAGTTTATAAAAAACTAAAACTAGACATTAAAAGAATGAAAAAATTTAGCATAGATTATAATAATAATGAAGTAATATTGTGTTTAAAGGTGATTTAAACAACTGGTGGGATAATATCACAGAACAAAGATATAAAAGCAAAGCTCAATGCTTTATTGATCAGTATGGAAATTACACTGTTGAAAGTGTGAATGTTACATTGGATGGAAAACGTACCTTAGGAGAAAATATTGCCGATAATGTGGGAATTAGAGATGCATATTTGACCTTTCGTAAGTTTTTATACTTTAAATGAATTAATCCATCCTTTTGTTTTATTATCAATTATCTTAGTTGCATGGATAAATAACCAAACTTCAGTTGAAGAGATAGAATATCTTCCTGGGTTCAATTATACTCTTAATCAAGCATTTTGGATCAGTGCTGCAAATAATTTTTGTACTAAAATGATTAATACAACAGAAAAATTTAGAGCAGAGAGAATAGCTCAATCCCCCGAAATTTACAGAATAATTGGATCATTTTCAAATCAACCCGAATTTTCAAAAGATTTTAACTGTTCAGCTGGCAGTAAAATGAATCGTACTAACAAGTGCAAACTTTGGTGATGGATTTGACTATACTGTTATTCAAAAAATCTTATGTTTTATCGTACTAACATTGATATTTGTGAAAAATAATAATTTAAGTGTAATTCACAAATTAATTTTATAGAATACCATAAATATAATTATTTCATAAAAATACAGAGTTTGATAATTACATTAAATACTGGTAAAAAAAATTATTTTGCTTTTTATATTAATCAATTTGTTTCCATAAATTGAAAATACTGAAAGAGGCCGGGTGCCAAATAAAACTTTCGTTTCTATATCAAATAAATACCAAAATATTCAATGTATCTATTGTCTACTTATCTCTCAATCTCTTTTACAAAAAGAAATAGAAAAAAGACCATAATTTTTGGGGTAGTTAGAGAGTTAGCTAATTTCCCCAATTGTCTCAGTTTTATTTTTTATTTTTACAAATTTATGAAATATTTAAAAACAAAATTAAAAATTGGTTTAATTATCTGTATATATGTGATTTCATTAATAAGTAATACATAGAATGAAAACAAATTTTTATTTTATTTTTAACTTGAACGATCGAGATTTTTCGTTTATATTCCTTATTTTAAATATTCTATGTAGATTACAACTTATTAACCTTGAATTATTTAATCTAAAGTCCCACATCAATTTGTGAATGTCTCCACAGACGCTGACCAAAATGGAAAACAAATATTTGTACATTTTGGTTTCTTAGAAGTATTTTAAATTTGATTTACTACAGCACGCTCAAAATCTATTGTTATGGATATAGGGTGCAAATGCTTTGATCTTAAAAAAATGAAGATAGTCCAATATGTCTTTTCATTTTTGTGGATTCGTAATTCAATAAACTAATGGAAGAGTTTTGTTTTTATCCACCAGGGCATGGTTTTTTATTATAACTGATATCCTAAAGAAACGGAATCAAATGTTTCATTACAGAAACATCTTTCATCTGCTTTCAAAAATTGAAGTCACATGAGATTGAATAAATTTGGACTTTATCATTTTTGAAAAAGTTAAAATTCTTTCTCCCCTTGTAGTAACTATCAAATCTCTTTCTTCATGTTATCTTCTGATGGATTTTGAAAGAAATTCTTGCTTAGACTACAACTAGTAATTTAAACAATTAATACGTTCGACGCTTTGTCCATTTAAACACTTAGTCTACGTGCCATTTTTCAAAGGAATCACTTGAAAGACTATCATGTGTAGAATTTTATGTATTAAAGACAATCCCTAACGTATTTTGAAACTCTAGGGCATTGAATAATAACCAACAAAAAACTTATTGTGGTGTCTAAAGTCCTCAAATTCTCAAATATAGATGAAATAGCTCTTAGCGAGTTGGCTTCTGTATTAACAATCAATCAATTCTGCTATGATCGAGTAACTTTTTGCTTCTTTATTCGTCGAGTTAAGGTAACTTTGACCAACTTTGATCTAATTGTTAGAAAAAGACTGTGATTACATGACATAATGTTTTAACTCTTTATATTCTGAATAAATTAAAGAAGTGTTAAATATTTTAAAATTTTGCATATGAAAAAAAAAAAAGATTCTATTTTTCAAATTATGAGTTGATAAAATTCATTTCATATCTGAAGGTAGAAGGACAGACACCTCCTTATCCAAATATTTGTTGCATTTCTTCATTTCTAAAATACCCCCTTTCCACAGGTCGTGAAATTCTTGAACTGTCCTGTGAGGGAAAAAAAATATTTTTAAATATTTACCGGGAAACTTTTTTAAGCAATCAAAACAATACTTTGACAATGATTTCGAATAATATTTGAAGTTTACTAACAAATTTTGGGATTGACGTGCCTTTATATGTTGATGAGATGCCATTGAAGGTCGGACTCATCTGACTTCATACTATGTAGGGTCTCTTTTGATAAGTAGTCAACCACAATCTTTCTTTTTTTTTTAAATTGGATCCCTCTTTCGGTTATCTCCCCCTACACTCCCTAGTTTAGTTTCCGTATTAAAACCATTGCTACGCTGCTCTCCGATAAATGCCTTCACATCTCAAATCACCATAATGATTGTGATTAAAATTACAATTTCATCGACCACTTTTTAGACCCCTGATTTAATACATTTCACACTTTTGCAAATCCAATAATATTATCTTAGAATTGATTGCACAAGTCTTCAGTGAATGTATGTAGATCAAATCGTTATACATTTCATCAACCTGCCTGCCTTTCTCTCCACCAGGGCCATAATTTGACGTACACATCTTTTTGTAAATACTATATAATCCACTGTCTCATATCTTACATCATCAGTACTTACAATTGACAACCAATAAGTAGTAGTGAGTTCATCTGATAAACAAAATTATACTATTCATTTAGTATTTGTAAATACATCTTTGATTTGTCTAAGTAAGTATTGCAATGACTCCTGCACATTTGCTCTGCCTATCTCTTGTTCTTCTTCAATCATTTAAATCTCACTCCGGCGACACTCCTGTCAATCCAAGATTCCTTTTTGTATCAAGTAATATGAAATATACACCTAGGTAATCCCCTCCCCTTATTAATTTACTAAATTATATCGGTCTAGGTGGCAATCCACAAGCCAGAGCAATAATATATCCACAAGGAGATACAACCAGAGTACCCCTTGGAACGATTTACTTCAACGAAATGTTTAGAGTTGTGATCGTGAAGGGGTATTTAACGGGACTCACCCCTGGCCTTCATGGCTTCACTACCCATCAAAATCCAGAGCTAACTGATAATTGTGCTGCCACAGGCCCTCATTATGATCCCTTTGAAATGAACCATGGTGGATTTTTTACCAATCAAAGGCATGTTGGAGATTTGGGCAACGTTTTAACGGGATTATTTGGACATACGCTGATTCATATGATTGTTCCCCAAATTTCTCTGAGTATGGAAGATGATCCCACATTTGTGGTCGGACAAAGTATTGTTGTGCATGCAAATAAGGACGATCTTGGTAAGGGAGGCAATGATCAGAGTCTTCTGACGGGTAATGTAGGAGAAGGGGTTGCTTGTGGTGTCATTGAGATGGTTTAAATTATTTTTATGTTATTTGACTTTTGCTTTTGGTTCGAATTTTATCAGAACAGAATAAAAATGAATGTTTTAAAATGTACCTTGATATCCAAGTCATAGCTTTTACTTATTTGCCTCTCTTTTATTGTGTAACATGCAACATTTCATCAAACATTCTCTTTTTTTATGAAAGTCGTAAGAATGATTATCTTTTGGTCCAAATATTCAGAGTATTTCCTTTGGAGCTCGAACTCTCTCCAGAATCATGGAATTGATGGCATTTTCTCCAACTCTTAGACTATTCTCTCTTATGAGTAATTACTAGTACGGATTCGAACAACCTAAATTGATATACCTACCTGATTTATATTTAACAAATCCCCGTTCGAAACTCATTAGATTACCATTACGACGAATATATTAACTTCAAGTCAACTTAGAGTCTAAAGTTACAGTTTAATTAGATTCATGCACGACTTGAGTGCAATTCGTGAGTTCAAGAGTTCCCAGCTCTGACATTTGCAATCAGTCCTCAAGATGAATACTTCAGGAATAGCTACAAACGTAAATTTTCATGCTAAGAAATAGAGCAGTAAATAATATGTGACGACCGGTATGTAAAAAAAGTCAAAAATGAACATGATAGCCCTGACAGTTTGATGAATTTTTGAGAGGAGAGCAGTTTCAGTTGTCAGGACATTTTACTATATCAGTTACAAGCATCTATTCTCTTACTCTTTTTACAGGGAAAGACATTGACGGTCTTTGGGAGGAAATAAATACAAATTGATATTTATCAAAGCATTATATTTTATCAAGAATTTAAGTTCACTCGATTAGCCATTTTAATGATTAATTAATCATAATTTGTAGACGGGGAGAGTCTTATTCCATTAAACGTGCTTGGTTCTACATGTTCCCCCCTCAAAAATTAAGGAATAATTATGACAGCTTTGGATAAAATAAAATGATGTAAGGATTGCCAACCATTAAAAACATCACATGTGAAGAAAACCCGACTACAAAATTGAAAATATTATATTTAATCAATTATGATTAAATGCAAAAAAACAAAAAACAATCACTGATTTATTACATTTTAATGATAAAAATTTAGTTGTATTAAATTATTTACACAAATATTCAAAAATTGTAATTTTTTATATACAAACCACGGATGTAAGAAAAATCTGGATATAGTCAACTTTTAGTTTGAAAAATAGGAGTTTTATACATAAATTTAGTTAAAATACTACTTCTTGTAGGAAAAAAAGAGTATCAAAGGAAGAAATTCCTCTAAGCTAACAGACGCGTTTCCCCACATTGTTTTATAGCTTAGGCTGAGCCAGTAATTGGAAGTATGAAAACAATATTTTTTTGCTGCTATATTGTAATCAAAAGTGGTAATTGTATATTTGAAGAATGGGAGATCACGGCTTTCCCTATTACGCGGCCCCTGATTTGAATAATAACTAGGAAGTTAGATTTGAGAAACAAAAATGTAGATTATTTTTTCCATCACAGTTTCATGCATTTTTTTATAAAACTCAAATTGATGTTCTCCACTGCCTCCAACATAATATCATATCCAGGGATGGGCATTTTGTTGAGATGAGATGAGTGGGAGTGCCCATAATTATTATTTGGTACCTTTGCATTATATCCGCTGATTTTATTGACAATTATACTAATAGAAACTGAAGTAAATTTTAATTATCATAAATCCATGACTTTCTTATAAGTAGTTCAGTTTCCTAATAATAAGTTATCTATCACTGATTGTTTAACGACAATTAAACGTGTTATTGCAAGCAACCGTATGTTACAGAAATTGTGGGACAGGGAAGAGAAAATCAACTACATTCTAGAAAGGATGTCCATATTTCAGCATTCTTCACAACATATATCCACGTTTTAGCCTTCATCTTATTTTGAGTTGAAGGCTTAATATGTGCTAAATCTATGTTTGTTATATTTTAAGCTCTTATTTAGTTTCGAATTCATTAAAAGTCTTGAAGGAAAGTCATGTTTCTTATTCACATCCTATTATATTATTTAAATCTAGTGTTGTTTATTTTGGTTAACAAAGAAGGGCTCAAGTCCAATTCTCTATAATAGTTACATATTTTAGTGTATGACTTATTACTTAAAAATACATAATTCTCTAACATGAATTTGAGTTTAGTTGTATTAAATTTCAAAGAGAAATCCGGGGTAATAAAGATATCTGTTTGCAAACATAAAGTGATTGAGTAATTCAATTACCACTGGCTCAAAGTAATAAATGACTACTACTGGATATTTCTATTATCAGTTAGGAAATTGCTTGATAATCATTTATATATAATACTTTAAAAATAACTTTGACATTTCTCCTCAGATGTTGCAACTAGCATTGATAAAATTCCTTTCATATCTGAAGGTAGATAGACACCTCCCTATCCAAATTCTCGTTGCATTTCTTCATTTTTAAAATGCCCCCTTTCCCAAAGTCATGAAAAGTCCTAGAATTAGTGAAATTCTTGGATTGTCTTGTGAAGGAAAAAAAAATTATATTTTAAATATTTACCGGGAAACTTTTTTAAACAATCAAAACATTACTTTGACAATCATCTTGAATAATATTTGAAGTTTACTAACAAATTTTGGGATTGACGTGTCTTTATAAGTTGATGGGATGCCATTGAAGGTCATTTGACTTCATACTATGTAGGGTCTCTTTTAATATGTGAAATAACATGATATGATGGTAGATATATCCTTTCGCTAAACTTCTTTTCTTTCAAATGCCGTAGTATGAAGGATCGGATTTTTCAGTATAGAACATAAAATTGACTAAAACGAAGTTGAGTTGGACATTGTTAGTGATGAAATTAAAAATAACAGAATTGTCTTCAATTACGTTCCTTAAATAAATCTCTATATTTATTAGGTAATTAAAATTTTAAACGTGTTGTATAAAGCTTCTGTCTCAAATTCATTTAGATGTCATTTCACAAACCTAGGATCTTCATTATATGTAAATATATCAAAGATTTTGTGCTAACTCGATTAGATAATTTATTTACTCTTACTTTATGGATGAAGTTATTAAATTGTTAATCGATTATTAATTTTGTAATTGCCATTAAACGTTTTCAATATATATATATATGATTTTTCCTTCACTAATTAAATTATCACGTACATGGCTCGATGTCCGTCACAACATTTACATTTGAGGCTTAGTCTTACTTGGAGTTAAAATTATTTTGTTCTAATTTGAGTGTCTATGTATATTATAAATTATGTATAATTTAAGCGTATATTTAGTATCGAATTCATTAAAAGTCTTAGTCACAATATATTATATTGTTTCGATATTGTACTGAATAAAAAATATATACTGATTTAATGCGCTTATGCATATTGGGGTAATTTTAGAGTCAAATTTAGCTACTTTACCGGAGGAAGAGGGCTCAAGGAGTTATTTAGATTGCACTTCGTGCATATACTACCCATTGTCAAGGCTTCCAGTCAAAAGGAACACAAGCATTTATATTAATAAAGTAAATACAATGTTAATAATAAAGGCCTCAAATCCTCGTATAATTTATTTTTGATGTCTTCATTTGTATATATAATGAAGAATAGCAGCTTGTAGCTCAGTAAAACGTCATGACAGCTCAAGCTGCTTCCCTCTCAACATTCATCAAATTGTCAGAGTTGCCAGGTTGGTTTTTTCTTTCTTTGTTTCTACAAGCCCGATTTGCTTGAAGTTTATATTCATAGGTATCAATAGGAATGTAAAAAATATGCAAACGGGGTGTTTAAAATAAAAAGAACGAGAAAATAGGAAATATTGAGTTGTTAATTGGCCCTCTGGATGGGCATTTCCTTGGAAGGTTTTGCTTTATTAATTCCCTCAACACCTGAGCCTATTATTATAAGTTAAGAACTGTGAAAAAAGGATCCAGAGGATCCCTTGGCTTGTGTTAGAATCTGAAGAGAAGAACTCAGGGATCGTGAATTCGATATTGGAAGAATTCATGGGGTTGATTGCATTATCTCACGTCACTGGTTACATTTTATTCTTTCCTGAGCCGGAGTTAGAAGCATGGATGTGGACCCTTGGACTTATTTTCCCTTCTTCCCTCAAGGGATGTTTCTCCTTCTAATATCTCTTTTTATCTTAAGTTCCGAGTGCGTATTGCTTCCTCTATGAAAATGAGTACCTATTTTTATTCAAAATCATGGGACCCATCCTCTAGAAGAGTGCCGCATGCTCAAAACCATCATAGTATTTAATTTGTAAAAACTTTATTTCATGTAACATAGACATTTTAATATTAAGCGTATCTCAGAAACACATTGTTCATATGATGGCTTGAAATATTCAATTTAAATTTGGGGTGTTGAAGGAAATAACATCAAAACAAGAGTTTCACAATGATAAGAGGAAACAAATAACAAATCATTCCTATTTTTATTTTTGGAAAATTACTGTATGGGCATTACACCAGTCGACAAAATTTGAACTTTTTTTCGATCATGTGTTTTAATGCTATGATATTTTGATATTTCATATTTAATAAAAAATGAGTAATATTTTTTTCATTTTAGACGCTAAAAATAAATAATTTGTAGTAAATGAAAGAAAAATTATATATCTGAAATAAATAAAGTTAGAATTATGTTGAGGTTTTGTGATATTTGTTGATACAAAACTCCGAGAATAAATGACTTTAACAGTGCAAATACCAAATAATAAATAGAATATAATTTATCAGTAAATTTGAATGTTTCAAAACAGTAATATTATATGTCGTCAAGAATATACCTGGAGGTGCAGATATTGGATTTGCATCTTAACAATTTGAAAGATAATATAGGGACATATTCCGAGGAGCATCAAGAAATATCAACAATGATCATTTGATGGGCGATTATATTTGCGAATTTATTACGGAAACCAAGGCTTCATAGAAACGAAAATCGACAATACATCCTTTTGTATCCAAATCTCAAGTATGTACATAAATAAAATTATGTAAACATTTTTATTTCCTTTCTTTTCTGACAATAAAATATACTTACATATTTAAAAACGTTTATTCTCGGAATTTTGTATCAATAAATACATATACTAACCCTCGGAATTTGTTCAATGAATACCGCAAAACCTCAACATATTTCTAATATTAATTAATTATTATTATTTAATATTTATTATGACACATATATTTCTTTGAAAATAAGTGATTTTGAAAGAAGTTTTTTTTTATTGATTTCAGATTTATAATTTTTCTTTCATTTGCTACAAATTCTTTATTTTGATTAGTCTTATCAATTTTGATCATTTTTGGTGGGAGAGTGAACCCCAAGGAACTGGGAAACCTCTGTAAAATTTTGGATTTGGTGCATTCTAAGAGTTCTTTCAAGTTTGACTCTCTTCAAAAGTTGGTCATTTAATCACTTATCTCTGATTTTAATAAAAATAAATTTAAAATATTGTCATTTAGTTTAAGCACTTAAAAAGAATCTACTTAAAAAATATTGGAGTTTTAAACTAGTAAGGAAAAAATATATTAATACATTACATAATTTTTTGCTCTAATTTTCACTCATGAGTTAAAAGATAGTAAAATAGAAGAGTTGAACACTCATTACATACAATAGCTAAAAGGAAATGTTAAATATGTTATACTTGTGGTTTACTTTAGTTTTCGATATTTGTAAAAAATTCTAACGAAATTGATTGAAATGTGGTCTTAATTGACTCTTACTCCGAACAATGGAGATCAAATTTCCCTTCGTTGTTTTGAACTTTTCATAGATGTCGATAGAAAATAAAAATGTTTAGTTGAATGGATACCATTGATATGTCTTTCAACTGATTTACATCAATAAAGTTTAGCAGAAATGGATGGAGTTCAATGTTTACATTCTTTAGATTTTTCTTATCTTTTAGTTCACCAAATATTGTTATGAAAATGATGGGTTTCATTTAGATATACACTCAAAACATCTGGCTCTATTTAGGGTTACAATTTATACAGTCTCTATAAAAACGATAAATTAACATAGGGCTACACAAAATAGATGGAACTATCAAAGGAATTTATAGAGATTGCATTCGGTTGAGTTTAGTATTTATAAATTTGCTAAATTTTGTATCTGTTTTGCGAGCAGAACAAATCACTTCCATTAATTTTACAACTCTCTCAGGTACTATATGAACTGTATATTTAGTGCTAATTGCTCCTTTTTCCAGAGAGTAAAGAAGCATTGGACACTTAAGCTTGGATATTGGTGACAACAGATCTTCATAAGCTGTTTTTGAGTATTGTTGGATAGACAACCAGTTCTTCGACCAAAATGAATTCGCATCTTACCCTCTACTGATCTCACGAACTTAGAAGAAGAAAAGATTTTATAAGCGCAAACAGTCCTTGCAAGTTCCGCCTAGCACTGTGAAGTGATGGCAGCTTCTTCTTTTTGATGTGACGTCATGTATTCTTCGTTTTGTACAATTTGAATGTTTTACAAAGTTAAAAAGGAAATTTGAAATCGTCTTTCTAATCTAGATTCTCATAATCTGGTACACCTTCTGTGCCAAAAACTGGCTATAACACCATTTCCGATACCATTCCATACATGTTACTCATGTAGCGGATCCTGTTTTCTTTTATAAATATCTGCAGAGGCTTTACTGTCACAAAGCAAAATGTCAAGCTTTGTTATGTTTTCTTGTCGCTTTTTAAACACACAGCTTACTATTCCTCATAATCAATTCTCTTACCCTCAAAATGCAAACAAAATGTACTTTCCTTTAGAAGTTATTTGACATTTTTGCATCTTAAATTATTTAACGCCAGAATCAAAACTATAATGATGTTAGAACACCATCTTCAACCACTGAACAAATGGCACAAAATACAAATATTATGGGCAATAAGTAGCTGAATCATTCCCTCCCTGAGTTAAAACTGTTTTTCAGGGTTACTATATTTTTATTTGACGTCATTTTAGGAGTAGTTTGTACCTACATATATTCGGATTAACAATTTTTTTTTACATTCCGAATCTATCCAAGGTGAGAAGACATAAACAAAATTTCATTGTATTCATAAAACAACTTTTTGATTTTGAAACAAGATATACTAATATTTGGAGTACCGTTCTTTTGGTTCCAGAGAAAAAAACAGTAAAGTTGATTTACTAGCTGGCAATAAAGTATAACAAATTGAGTAATAAACAAATCCTGCTGTTTTTGTTGTATATATTGAAATAAATTAATAGAATTTATTCATCATAACTTTAGCAAATGCGTATTCTGGTAGTTTAGATAATATACTATTGCTTACAGCAAAAAATAAGAATTCAAACTTATTTTACTATTTAACAAAAGTAGGTGAAAAAAAATGGATTGATTATGATACCCCAAAGTAAATTCTAATTACTCAGTTTGTCAAACATTAAACCTAAACGTTCATTTTTGGCGAGATCATAAAGACATGATTTATTATGTTAAAACCGGATAAAACAATTACAATAGAGTCAATTCTCAACACAACAATTATATTAAAATGCACAAAACATGCAACCAAGGTCGAGCCTACAATTATTCATCATGACTAGAGATGTAAAAAACGGCGATTTTTTAGCGTGCGAGTAGTTCTCAAAGTGCATATTAGTTTAAGCCCTATATAACATTCTTTCATCATTCATAAATCATCAAGCTGTTTTCCTTTTCCTTTTGACATAATAATTCTTATTATATGTATATTATATTATCTATTATAAAAGTTACGATAATATCACACAACCTTTCCTTCGATTTTGGTTGAAAACTTTCTTAATGTTAATATCTCTCGAAAAAGTGATTTTATGGAAAAGAATTTGCACAAGGTAAAATATTTATACTTCTATTCTATAAAATGTTTCATTTGCTGACATATTATACTTTCAGTCATTTTCTTGAGTTGTAGAAAAGGTAGAATAACTATTATAAATATCATTATTAAATCTTCAATCATTGTTTTTAAAATATGCAAATATCTAAAATCTTAAAGTTTTGTTAATGAAGGAATAAACATTATTATCAAACTAAAAACTTGAAGATTAATATATATTTAGAGCAGAGATTACTATTTATGTACTTATTTTTATTAAAAATTAATACAAATAATCAAATTTTGTCAAAAATAGCAATAAATCCAAAACTAATGTACCGATTTTGAAATTTCCTGTTTATTTAAAGTAATTTTGATATGAATAATATCTTTCTAAAACATCAATTTAATTAAATTAATTACCATAAGAACCAAGAAGAGCTGGCTTCTATAGTTACCATATCATTCTTGACGTCATCAAGGGGAGGGGCTACTCGCATGCTTAAAATTCACCGTTTTTTACATCACTGGTTATAACCAGAATTAATAGGAAAAATGAAATTTTAACAAAAATGGCAATAAATCCAAAACTAATGTACCGATTTTGAAATTTGGAAAACTTATCTCTGTTGCAGTATTAGAAAAAATGTTATTCTTCCATATTATCATCGAAATATTTAGCATTAGTGCTATAAAGGCAGAATAATCAGCCAAAAAATATTGTACAACTCAAGCTTGCAATAAAACTGTAAATAATGAATAAATCCGTGGATCCCTGCGACGATTTTTTCCAATATGCCTGCGGTGGATTTGTTAATAGAACTGTAATTCCTGATGGCAAAAGAGGAGTTAATATTTTTACAAAATTAATTCAAAAGTTGGATAAACAGGTGATGTTCATAAATGTTAAACATAATCAAGCAATTTCAAAATCATATTCTCTTTTATTTCTTAGTTAAAAACAGTGTTAGAGGTCGATTTAAGTTCACATCAAATCAAACCCTTTAAATTGGCACGAACTTTCATATCTAGATGCCTTATTAAATTTTGTCGATTTTGTCGTGGGATTATCCTTGGGTAGCCATAAGTAGTTCTGAACGAATATACAGTTTTTCGTATAAACATTTTTAATGAATCTTCTGAATTAAAAATGTTTTTTACAATGTATTGGTGATTTAGTTTATAAAAAACTAAAACTAGACATTAAAAGAATGAAAAAATTTAGCATAGATTATAATAATAATAATGAAGTAATATTGTGTCTACAGGTGATTTAAACAACTGGTGGGATAATATCACAGAAAAAAGTTATGAAGAAAAAGCTAAATGCTTTGTTGAACAATATGGAAACTACACCGTTGAAAGTGTGAATGTAACGTTGGATGGAAAACGTACTTTAGGAGAAAATATTGCCGATAATGTGGGAATTAGAGATGCATATTTGACCTTTCGTAAGTTTTTATACTATAAATGAATTAATCCATCCTTTTGTTTTATTATCAATTATCTTAGTTGCATGGATAAAGAACCAAACAGAGGCAAATATAGAATATCTTCCTGGGTTCAATTTTACTCTTAATCAAGCATCTTGGATCAGTGCTGCAAATAATTTTTGTACTAAGATGCTTTATGCAACAGAAAAATTTAGAGCAGAGAAAATAGCTCAATCCCCCGAAATTTACAGAATAATTGGATCATTTTCAAATCAACTCGAATTTTCAAAAGATTTTAACTGTTCAGCTGGCAGTAAAATGAATCGTACTGAAAAATGCAAACTTTGGTGATTGATTTGAGTATACTGTTATTCAAAAAATCTTATTTTTTATCGTACTAACATTGATATTTGCGTAAAATAATTATCTAATTGTAATTAATACAAATTAATTTTATAGAATACCATAAATATAATTATTTCATAAAAATACAGAGTTTGATAATTACATTAAATACTGGTAAAAAAAAATATTTTGGTTTTTATTAATCAATTTGTCTCCATGAATTCCATAACTTACGTTTGAATATCAAATAAATACCTACATATTAGGATATCTTTAGAGTACTTATCTCTTAATATTTCCTCAAAAAAGGGATGGAAAAGAATACACTTAATTAAAGGACCGTAAGCTAATTGTTGAGCTAATATTTATTTATTTCAAGGGGTAATTTCATAACATAACTATAAATAGTTAATCAAACGCTCAGAATACTAACTAGAGTAGACAAATTGACATCAATAAACAACGTCAGTAGTTTTTAGATAATTTAATCCCCTCCTCCCTTTGTTGTTAAACATTTTTTTTCTGATATTCCTCTTTCCAAACGATGAAAAATTAAATGAATAAGTGCTTAATTTTGTCTTTTTACGATTCTTGAGAAGTGTGACTCCTTCAGTTGAATTCCTAGAGGTGTACTAAGTTTTTCAACCTCTTCAAGCATAAAGTCAAATGTAAGTAATGTCGTAGACCACACTGATAGCTGGTTCAAAAGGTCAAGGGCAGTAGTTGATACTACTAAGTTAAACTTAAACGAAATATCCAGATCCAAAAGGGCATGCTTAATATCCGTGTGTTGATTATTGAATCTCCCAAGTAATTGAACTGTAGAATTCCATCTTGTAGAAACGTCGAGCCGTAAGTTCAGTTCTTTGACAATTGACTTTTGTACAATAGACTCTAAGTCATTTTTCTTCACAGATAAATTTCTGAAAGTCGTACTCGATTGAAATTGTTATTTAGCTCTGGATTGGCGATTCTTTCTTCAAATGAGAGACTGTCTTCTTTTTTATCTTTGTTCATATCTTCCTTGTTTGATTCACCTTTAAAATAAAAAATAGGAGTGGCAGAATCTTGACAATTATTCTCTGATTTCTTTTAATTCATGAACAACAGCCAACTAGGTATAAAGATACAAAAATATGATTCAATTTTTCAAATTATGAAATGTTGCTTGAAATCAACACTAGGATTATAAGATTGAACTTATGGAAAATATCAAAGTCTAATTTTTATTTCAAATAATATGCCCTAAATATGTAATTTAATAAAATGAAAAAATAAATAAAAATAGATTACTTAGTCTGATAAACGATTATCACAATAAATTGTGAATGGATGACCAATTTTGCCTTTACTGTTGTGATTTAGCAAATACACTATTATAGATCTGTATTTGTTAAATTTCTTTTGATCTTCCTCATATCCTTTATATGTATGCTTTACCTTGTTGTAAATTGAAAGTAATTAGATTTTCACTAATGATTTGGCATCAAATTTTAAATCCAAAGTAGATTGGTTTTCTTCTGAATCGATTGTTTGTATTGGTGAATGCTGAAATACTGAGTCATTAATTAATCATGAGATATATTTTGAGTAAGTATAAAACTATCCATAATTTTTTTTTTTTTTTGAAGATGATGGTTATCCAAAGGTCGAGGTTTCCAGTACTTATCTAGTTCGAGATGGTTTGAATCATTAAGTTGAAGGTAGTTCATGTTGTCCTCTAATTTGTTCCTCCTCATTGCATTGTACATACACTCCAAAGTTTCTGAGATCGTTGTCATTTGTCCAGTAATAAAGGGTTTTTCATTTTTCATTTTCATTTTAAATAAAATTAAAGGGGTTTGAGATATAAAGGAATTTATTTTTTAGTGTTGAAGTACTACATTCAGTTACAATTAAGTATTGAACTCAATCACTTTCGCATGACCACCACGGGCACGTTTGCAGAAGTCACATCTTTGAATCCAGTTTTCTACCACGTTTTCGCTGTAGTCGCAGGAATTTCGCGTTTAATATTTGCTTTGTGCTCCTTTAGTGTAGCTAGCTTGTTGTTGTGGTCCCATAGAAAATAGTCCAAAGGTGTCAAACCGCATGAGCGAGTCGGCCAATTGACGGGTTAATTCATAGAAACAACACATTCACCAAATTTGCTTTTCAATAAATCGATTGTAGGATTTGCTGTGCGGCAAATAGAAACCACATGTCATTTAAGTCGTTATAATAATCCGTTATCATGGCTCCATATCGATTTTCCTTCATGTAGTAACTATTATCATTAACAAAAAGTATGGCCCAATAATACCACTGGCATGAAATCCACACCAAACAGTAAGCTTTTCGGGATGTAATGGTGTCTCATGAAATAAATTTGTGGCTTTGCCTGGCCAATAGCACACATTTTGCTTATTAACAAACCCGTTGAGCCAAAAATGAGCTTTGCCACTAATGATGATTTTTCTCTTAAAGTTGCCACGACCAAACGTAAATTTTGGTAATAAAATTGGATACTTTGCAAACGTAAGCTATTTGTGAGTAGAAATCTAAACAAAAACAGAACAAAATATGACGTAGTTTGCCGTCCCTAATGAAATAAAAATGCGTTATCCCAGTTGAAAAACCCTTTATCTTTCATTTTTCTGTATCGCACAACTATTAGTTTGGGAAACCAATGGATTTATCAAATGTTCGTTATGTTAGCTTCCAGAAAAATAAGTTCCGTCACGGATTCATTTTCAGCATTCTTTCAAAAGTTTATTTTTACTGTTCTTCCTCAAAATCAAAACTCTCGTTTTCATTACGTTTACAACGAATGTGTGCTGAAGCTTTCAATTGATTTCCTAATACACGTGATATATCAATTTTAATGACGTCATTCTCATATACTAAACTTATTTGCTACTGCATATTTTAATTTTATGAAAAATAATTAAAATTTATCAAAAAATATATCATCAACCAAAAAAAATGAATTTGTAAAAAAATATCACAAAAAGGCATAAGGATATCCCGTCTTTAGGGTCGGCATTTCCTTTACAAATGTGACGGGATAAAATAATACCCAGGGGATCCAATGGGAGCTAGAAACCAAGAGAAATAGAGCATTGAAGGAATTATTTTTATCTATTTTATTATGAAATTTTACAATTTCTTACTAATTTTTGACTTCCACGTAGAGCTAATAACTGAAATAAATGCTTTTGTTATTCACAGTTTCATGTCGTTCGATTTTTTTTTCTTCAATATATTTCTTTATTTGTAGGGATTTATTGGTCAGTTCAATAATCAGTTTTTTAATTGGGAACTCTTACTCACGAATCTTGTACTCAAGTAGTACCTGAGTCCAATTAAACTGTGACTTTAGACTCCACGTTGACTTGAAGTTAATAGATTTGTCGTAATCTATTATATATCGAACGTGGATTTGTCAAATATAAATCCGGTATATCACATTATTTTGTTCAAATCCGTACTTATAATTACTCACCAGCGAGAATAGTCCAAGAGTTGGAGAAAATGCCATCAGTTCCATGATTCTGGAGAATGTTCAAGCTCCAAGGCAAATGTTTGATGAAATGTTGCATGTTACACAATAAAAGAGAGGCAAATAAGTAAAAGCTATGACTTGGATATCAAGGTACATTTTAAAACATTCATTTTTATTCTGTTCTGATAAAATTCGAACCAAAAGCAAAAATCAAATAACATAAAAACAATTTAAACCAGCTCAATGACACCACAAGCAACGCGTCCTCCTGCATTACCCGTCAAAAGACTCTGATCATTGCCTCCCTTACCAAGATCGTCCTTATTTGCATGCACAACAATACTACGTCCGACCACAAATGTAGGATTATCTTCCATACTCAGAGAAATTTGGGGAACAATCATATGAACCAGCGTATTTCCAAATATTCCCGTTAAAATGTTACCCAAATCTCCAACATGCCTTTGATTGGTAAAAAATCCACCATGGTTCATTTCAAAGGGATTATAGTGAGGGCCTGTGGCAGCGCAATTATCAGTTAGCTCTGGATTTTGATGGATATGGAAGCCATGAAGGCCAGGGGTGAGTCCTGTTAAATACCCCTTCACGATCACAACTCTAAACATTTCGTTCAAGTAAATCGTTCCAAGGGGTGTTCTGGTTGTATCTCCTTGTGGATATAGTATTGCTCTGGCTTGTGGATTGCCACCTAGACGATAGAATTTAGTAAATTAATAAGGAGAGGGGATTACCTAGGTGTATACTTCATATTACTTGATACAAAAAGGAATCTTGGATTGACAGAAGTGTCGCCGGAGTGAGATTTAAATGATTGAAGAAGAACAAGAGATAGGCAGAGCAAATGTGCAGGAGTCATTGCAATACTTACTTAGACAAATCAAAGATGTATTTACAAATACTAAATGAATAGTATAATTGTGCTTATCAGATGAACTCACTTCTACTTATTGGTTGTCAATTGTAAGTACTGATGATGTAAGATATGAGACAGTGGATTATATAGTATTTACAAAAAGATGTGTACGTCAAAGTATGGCCCTGGTGGAGAGAAAGGCAGGCAGGTTGATGAAATGTATGACGATTTGATCTACATACATTCATTGAAGACTTGTGCAATCAATTCTAAGATAATATTATTGGATTTGCAAAAGTGTGAAATGTATTAAATCAGGGGTCTAAAAAGTGGTCGATGAAATTGTAATTTTAATCACTACCATTATGGTGATTTGAGATGTGAAGGCATTTATCAGAGAGCAGCGTAGCAATGGTTTTAATACGGAAACTAAACTAGGGAGTGTAGGGGGAGATAACCAAAAGAGGGGTCCGATTTAAAAAGAAAAGAAAGATTGTGGTTGACTACTTATCAAAAGAGACCCTACATAGTATGAAGTCAGATGAGTCCGACCTTCAATGACATCTCATCAACATATAAAGGCACGTCAATCCCAAGATATGTTAATAAACTTCAAATATTATTTCAAAATCATTGTCAAAGTAATGTTTTGATTGTTTAAAAAAGTAAATATTTAAAATTTATTTTTTTTCCTTCACAAGACAATCCAAGAATTTCACTAATTCTAGGACTTTTCATGACCTTGGGAAAGGGGGCATTTTAAAAATGAAGAAATGCAACGAGGATTTGGATAGGGAGGTGTCTATCTACCTTCAGATATGAAAGGAATTTTATCAATGCTAGTTGCAACATCTGAGGAGAAATGTCAAAGTTATTTTTAAAGTATTATATATAAATGATTACCAAGCTATTTCCTAACTGATAATAGAAATATCCAGCAGTAGTCATTTATTACTTTGAGCCAGTGGTAATTGAATTACTCAATCACTTTATGTTTGCAAACAGATATCTTTATTACCCTGGATTTCTCTTTGAAATTTAATACAACTAAACTCAAATTCATGTTAGAGAATTATGTATTTTTAAGTAATAAGTCATACACTAAAATATGTAATTATTATAGAGAATTGGACTTGAGCCCTTCTTTGTTAACCAAAATAAACAACTCTAGATTTAAATAATATAATAGGATGTGATGAAGAAACATGGCTTTCCTTCAAGACTTTTAATGAATTCGAAACTAAATAAGAGCTTAAAATATAATAAATATAACATGTGATGTTTTTAGTGGCTGGCAATCTTTACATCATTTTATTTCTTTCAAAGCTGTCATCATTATTCCTTAATTATTGAGGAGGGAACACGTTGAACCAAGCAAATTTAATGGAATAATACTATCCCCGTCTACAAATTATGATTAATTAATCATTAAAATAAAATATCGTTAATTGTGAAGCTGAAGGAAGGGGGTTAAATAAGGTTTAGTTGATGAAGTTTCATCATCGTTTTTGAATATTTCTACCTTTTTTAATTGAAAACTTATAAAATACTTTCAGGGTTTGATAACCCTTATTCATTTACAAAATAATTTGTTCTTCTAATTCGACTAAACATCTTAGATTTATTACATATATATCCTAAATATAAAATTAATAGACTGGTTTGCAAAATGATAACCCTATTAAAGTAAGTGAACATTGATGTCATTTAAAAATATCTGGATAATATTTTTTTCTTCAAATTATATCAAACATCTTACATATAGTGCATATCCTAAATATAAAATATTAAATCAATACTGTTTTGCAAAATAACTAAAAAAAAAAATAAAAAAAATATTAGTTACTCATATGCATGTAGATATGAGTGATGTGATACAGAGGAATATGGTTTTCAAGACTATGATTTCAAATATGATTTTTTGTACATTTCATAGTTTTATGTATCATGCAAATGTTCGTATACTATTAACAGTTTCAAGAGAGTTAAAGCAAGTACAATTTCATTGTTTTGATGACTTACACTAAATAAGACGCCTTTACTTGAGTTTACTACTGTTTTTGATACACAAATGCAGAAAGAGTTTTGTGCAAATAATCCATTGTCTTCTTTTCCAAAGTTAAAACAACTTATTTATGACGTTAATTGTTGAACCTGAAGGAAGGGGGTTAAATAAGGTTTAGTTGATGAAGTTTCATCATCGTTTTTGAATATTTCTACCTTTTTAATTGAAAGCTTATAAAATACTTTCAGGGTTTGATAACCCTTATTCATTTACAAAATAATTTGTTCTTCTAATTCGACTAAACATCTTAGATTTATTACATATATATCCTAAATATAAAATTAATAGACTGGTTTGCAAAATCCAACCGGTTATCATATGATACACAAATGCAGAAAAAGTTTTGTGCAAATAATCCATTGTCTTCTTTTCCAAAGTTAACACAACTTATTTCTGACTTAAAAATGATCTTGAGGATAAGGAAAACTTTGAATTCATTTTAAAGTTTAATTAAAAACTGTCAAATGAAAACAACCAGAATATTAAAAGCATGTAAAAAAAAAATAGAGATGGAAAGTAAATAAATCGTTTGAGTCATTCAAATAGTGTCCTCTTTTGGATTAGCTTTTAGTTTGCACACAGAACAACGGAGATTAAAATTCTTACTTTTGTGCTTTATGGATGATTTTAGTGCAAATTATAAATTAAAACTCATTTTTAAAAAGATTATTACCAGCATGTGTAAATAGTCTCATCTGAAAAAAATACAATTTTTTGATATATTTTTGACTTTCACGTAGAGCAAATAACTCAAATAATTGTAAATATGAAAAATTCCCAAAAAATAAGACTAAATACAAAAGAAACTAACTACGGAATCGTAAATAGGGAGTCAAATACTGAGGTTACGGAATAATTTTGACTAGTTAACACAACCTCTGTCACATTAAATTCATTCTTTAAAGCGATGTTATTTCTTACTTTTTTTGATACACAAAAATTGCCATAAAAGTTTTGCTCAAATAAATGGAAGAATGTAGTTGTTTTCTTGTCCAAAGATTTGTTATAGTATATAACAACATATTATATATAGAGAAATAGTGTTTATAATTTACGACTGAATAATTATCCTGGGAATAAAGAAAACTTTAAATTCATTTTAAACTTTTATTAAAAGTGTCAAATGAAAATAGCCTCAACAATAAATTTATTTATAAGCAAAAGTTACTCGATGGGTAGATAGGAAGCAAAATCATTTGTTGATGCATAAAAATAGCCTCTTTTAACAAAACTTAAATTAGTTTTTCCGAAAATATTAAATTACAGAACGAAAATACAAAAAAAACGGAACTTTTTTACCAACAAATCTCAAAAAATGTAAATTATAGGCTAATGATTATTAAGTATAATCATTGCTATTTGAATATTGACTAACAAGCCAATGGATTTGATTCGTTGAGAGCATTATGATATTCTCTTAAGTTTCTAATATACTTAGATTCCAAATATCCTTTAAATTCCTTTGAGATATTCGGATTTTTAGTTAGCTCTTCAAAACTATTTCCAACTTCTTCATGTGGCACAAACGGAAGAGCAGAAAATTGTAGAATTGCAAAGCTAAAATTATTCTCGGAATGGTATCGTTGCAGGTGATCAACAATTTTCTCATACATGTTTTTTTTGATAAATGAAAAAAGTAGCCTTTAAGAGAAGTTTCAGGAAAAACATTCCGTAAATCAATAATTAAAGCCATTTCATAATCAATGGAAATCGAACTTGGATCTTTATTTTTACTTCTTCTGTTAATAATTTCCGTCTGATTAGATAACAGGACAAATAATTTTGTCAAGGGGGTTAAATAAGGTTCATTTGATGAAATTTTTGATTGTTTCTCACGTATAACTCGACAAGAATCCCTTTTGGGTCTTTGTACGTTATAAGAATACTATGAAGAGTCTTACAAAATCCAGAAGGACTTAATCTTACCATTTGGGCCGGAGGAGAGCGTCCATACATAATGCTCATATCACGAAAATGACTGACTTTCTCGAGATAAAATTTAACATTCCTTCTATTCATATACATAGAAAAAGTAGATACTTTATTCATAAAACGTTTTTTTTATTAAAATTACAATTGTTTGACTTGAAATACATGTCTCTAAAAATATTATAGTTTCAAGAGAAAAAGTGTTTTGTTCTTGTTTTTGAACAAGTTCAGTATTTTTTTACTATATTTTAAACTTCCACGTCGACTAAATAACTCAAATAAACGTGAGTTCGTTATTTACTGTTCTATGCCATTTGAAAATCTTTAAGTTAATAGATTCGTCGTAATCTATTATGTATCGAACGTGGATTTGTCAAATGTAAATCAGGTATATCACATTATTTTGTTCGAATCCGTACTTATAAGTACTCACCAGAGAGAATAGTCCAAGAGTTGGAGAAAATGCCGTCAGTTCCATGATTCTGGAGAATGTTCAAGCTCCAAGGCAAATGTTTGATGAAATGTTGCATGTTACACAATAAAAGAGAGGCAAATAAGTAAAAGCTATGACTTGGATATCAAGGTACATTTTAAAACATTCATTTTTATTCTGTTCTGATAAAATTCGAACCAAAAGCAAAAATCAAATAACATAAAAACAATTTAAACCAGCTCAATGACACCACAAGCAACGCGTCCTCCTGCATTACCCGTCAAAAGACTCTGATCATTGCCTCCCTTACCAAGATCGTCCTTATTTGCATGCACAACAATACTACGTCCTACCACATATGTAGGATCCTTTTCCTTACTCAGAGAAATTCGGGGAACATTCTTAAAAATCATCGTAAGCCTATTTAATCCCGTTAAAACGTTACCCAAATCTCCAACATGCCTTTGATTGGTAAATAATCCACCATGGTTCATTTGAAAGGGATTATAGTGAGGGCCTGCGGCAGCGCAATTATCAGTTAGATTTGGATTTTGATGGATATGGAAGCCATGAAAGCCAGGGGTGAGTCCTGTTAAACACCCCTTCACGAACATATATCTAAAAAATTTATTGAAGTAAATCGTTCCAAGGGGTGCTTTGGTTGTATTTCCTTTTGGATATATTATTGCTCTGGCTTGTGGATTGCCACCTAGACCGATATAATTTAGTAAATTAATAAGGGAAGGGAATTACCTAGGTGTATACTTCATATTACTTGATACAAAAAGGAATCTTGGATTGACAGAAGTGTCGCCGGAGTGAGATTTAAATGATTGAAGAAGAACAAGAGATAGGTAGAGCAAATGTGCAGGAGTCATTGCAATACCTACTTAGACAAATCAAAGATGTATTTACAAATACTAAATGAATAGTATAATTGTGCTTATCAGATGAACTCACTTCTACTTATTGGTTGTCAATTGTAAGTACTGATGATGTAAGATATGAGACAGTGGATTATATAGTATTTACAAAAAGATGTGTACGTCAAAGTATGACCCTGGTGGAGAGAAAGGCAGGCAGGTTGATGAAATGTATAACGATTTGATCAACATACATACACTGAAGACTTGTGCAATCAATTCTAAGATAATATTATTTGATTTGCAAAAGTGTGAAATGTATTAAATCAGGGGTCTAAAAAGTGGTCGATGAAATTGTAATTTTAATCACTATCATTATGGTGATTTGAGATGTGAAGGCATTTATCAGAGAGCAGCGTAGCAATGGTTTTAATACGGAAACTAAACTAGGGAGTGTAGGGGGATATAACCGAAAGAAGGGTCCGATTTAAAAAGAAAAGAAAGATTGTGGTTAACTACTCATCAAAATAGACCTTACATAGTATGAAGTCAGATGAGTCCGACCTTCAATGGCATCCCATCAACTTATAAAGACACGTCAATCCCAAGATATGTTAATAAACTTCAAATATTATTTCAAAATCATTGTCAAAGTATTGTTTTGATTGCTTAAAAAAGTTTCCCGGTAAATATTTAAAATATATTTTTTTTCCTTCACAAGACAATAACAAGAAACTAAATAAGAGCTTAAAATATAACAAACATAGATTTAGCACATATTAAGCCTTCAACTCGAAATAAGATGAAGGCTAAAACGTGGATATATGTTGTGAAGAATGCTGAAATATGGACATCCTTTCTAGAATGTAGTGGATTTTCTCTTCCCTGTCCCACAATTTCTGTAACATACGGTTGCTTGCAATAACACGTTTAATTGTCGTTAAACAATCAGTGATAGATAACTTATTATTAGGAAATTGAACTACTTATAAGAAAGTCATGGATTTATGATAATTAAAATTTACTTCAGTTTCTATTAGTATAATTGTCAATAAAATCAGCGGATATAATGCAGAGGTACCAAATAATAATTATGGAGACACTCACTCATCTCATCTCAACAAAATGCCCATCCCTGGATATGATATTATGTTGGAGGCAGTGGAGAAGATCAATTTGAGTTTTATAAAAAAAATTTATGAAACTGTGATGGAAAAAATAATCTACATTTTTGTTTCTCAAATCTAACTTCCTAGTAATTATTCAAATCAGGGGCCGCGTAATAGGGAAAGCCGTGATCTCCCATTCTTCAAATATACAATTACCACTTTCGATTACCATATAGCAGCAAAAAAATATTGTTTTCATACTTCCAATTTCTGGCTCAGCCTAAGCTATAAAACAATGTGGGGAAACGCGTCTGTTAGCTTGGAGAAATTTCTTCCTTTGATACTCTTTTTTTCCTACAAGAAGTAGCATTTTAAGTAAATTTATGTATAAAACTGCTATTTTTCAAACTAAAAGTTGACTATATCCAGATTTTTCTTATATCCGTGGTTTGTATATAAAAAATTACAATTTTTGAATATTTGTGTAAATAATTTAATACAACTAAATTTTTATCATTAAAATGTAATAAATCAGTAATTGTTTTTTGTTTTTTTGCCATTAATCATAATTGATTAAATATAATATTTTCAATTTTATAGTCAGCTTTTTTTCACATGTGATGTTTTTAATGGTATGTAAAATATGTATTAAGAATATGAATGTGCCAGAAAGGGCACTACATGTGTATATTTAAAGAGAATATCATAGTCATAGATCTATTAAAATGTTGTTCAACATTGTTTGTATAAAATAGGTGGAAATTCTCCTTTTTTTAAAAAAAAAATTCTGTCGAAATGAGTAAAGTTTAATCGAAGTTTTAATTATAAAATATATACAAAAAATAGTAAACCTTGGGGTTCTTTAATTTGTAACTTGAGTATCAAATCCATTTTTAAATTTTTAGATTTTACTTATCCCGTTCCTTCATATACCGTCACTAAATGTCCATGTTTATAGTCTATTAGGACATGAGTTGTGCCTGATTTTTGTTTCATGTATTTCACAAAATAATTTACGTTTCAAAATGCCAAAAGACCTGAGTTTCTGTTTTTAAAAATATTCACTATTTTTTTGATATAATTTTGACTTACACGTAGAGCAAATAGTTCAAATAAGTGCTTATTCATATATAAAAAAATATGTTTCTTATTTTGTTGGAATTTATTTGCCAGTTATATGTACACGTTTTGATAACTTGTCGCTACGTATCCTTGACATTCTATATTGTAGTTTGTCATGGCTTTTATATTCTAATATTATTTAAAAAAAATAAAATATCGTTAATTGTTGAACCTGAAGGAAGGGGGTTAAATAAGGTTTAGTTGATGAAGTTTCATCATCGTTTTTGAATATTTCTACCTTTTTTAATTGAAAGCTTATAAAATACTTTCAGGGTTTACAAAATAATTTGTTCTTCTAATTCGACTAAACATCTTAGATTTATTACATATATATCCTAAATATAAAATTAATAGACTGGTTTGCAAAATCCAACCGGTTATCATATGATACACAAATGCAGAAAAAGTTTTGTGCAAATAATCCATTGTCTTCTTTTCCAAAGTTAACACAACTTATTTCTGACTTAAAAATGATCTTGAGGATAAGGAAAACTTTGAATTCATTTTAAAGTTTAATTAAAAACTGTCAAATGAAAACAACCAGAATATTAAAAGCATGTAAAAAAAAATAGAGATGGAAAGTAAATAAATCGTTTGAGTCATTCAAATAGTGTCCTCTTTTGGATTAGCTTTTAGTTTGCACACAGAACAACGGAGATTAAAATTCTTACTTTTGTGCTTTATGGATGATTTTAGTGCAAATTATAAATTAAAACTCATTTTTAAAAAGATTATTACCAGCATGTGTAAATAGTCTCATCTGAAAAAAATACAATTTCTTAATATATTTTTGACTTTCACGTAGAGCAAATAACTCAAATAATTGTAAATATGAAAAATTCCCAAAAAATAAGACTGAATACAAAAGAAACTAACTACGGAATCGTAAATAGGGAGTCAAATACTGAGGTTACGGAATAATTTTGACTAGTTAACACAACCTCTGTCACATTAAATTCATTCTTTAAAGCGATGTTATTTCTTACTTTTTTTGATACACAAAAATTGCCATAAAAGTTTTGCTCAAATAAGTGGAAGAATGTAGTTGTTTTCTAGTCCAAAGATTTGTTATAGTATATAACAACATATTATATATAGAGAAATAGTGTTTATAATTTATGACTGAATAATTATTCTTTCTTCCGAGAGACTTTCTACAAAATAAAATCCGAAATCATCGAAAGCAATTTGAGTCCCATTTATTTCCCTCCCCTCTTTTAACTCCATTCCTATCTCCTTGAGCCTTTTGGCCTCGCAATATGTACATCCTATGTAAAATTGAGGGGCTGTGGATAAATTATCCTTAAGCTTCTTCCATACACTAACACTTCTTTCAACATTAGAGAGTGATGATAAATCTGTTATCGTAACAACATTGGATTTTAAAATTACTTTAGTAACCAGTGCTTGTAAAAAAAAACCTTTCTTTCATTTCTCTTTTGAATATGATGGAATCACTTTCAGCCTTCTCGTAGATTCAATTTCAACTGCTTCAAAAGAAACATTGATTTGAATCTTTGCTTTTCCTGTTGCCTGAGTGTATTGTGAGATATTAAAGAGTTATGATTAGTAAGGCATTTGTAATGGTTTGTAAGATATCCTTTATGATGTATATACGTTCATTTTATAGCATTTAGAACCCTCCACTAAATCCTACATGACTTGGAAAAAATACACATTTAAAGAAAAAGCTCTTTTTTGTTTTTGTAAGAAAGTTCTATACCTTAACTTAAACCTCAACCATAGGACGAACTATTTTTTGATACAGAAAAGAGTAGGCTATAAGTAAAAATAAGTAAAATAACTCTCATTTCATGATTTTTGCACATTTAGTTAATATTTTATCGAATTAAAATTAACATAATTAGAAGAAATAAAAACATTTTTGAATTCCTTGAGTATATAAGTTATATTCATATTAAAAAAATCAAATAAAGATTTTTTGTATGTATACAAATTATATCCTTTTCATGGGTATTTAGCAAATATTGACTTTTAGAAAAATGGAAGTAGGTATTTTTGGGTATAAAATATAATTTCTTGATTTTGTAAGTCAAAATTGATATAATGATTCACTCATTGTTGGATAGGGAAATTTTGTCACAACTTGTGTAATAATTATTAAGGTATTTGTTGTTTATTAATTTAGTGTATTTTTATAAAAGTACTTGCTATAAAAATCAATATAATTAACATTCTATGTGCATTTACATACTTTGTGTTGACGAGATGAAAATCATTAGTTGTTTTAAAAAATCACTATAATGGGAGATTCCAACCAAGTATTCTATCCGTCTATAAGCAAATGGATTTTAATTTCCTAGATTATGGATAGCACAATATACTCAGCTAATAAGTAAAATGGATTTTGAACAATGCAAATCCTTTTTTCGAAGATTTGATCCAGCTTCTACCTTTTACAGCATTGAACTCCTTCGTCAACTACTTTTTTTTTAAAAAAATGGAAAAATTGATCATCCTGTCATGAAGAACGTGAAAGTCATTATTCTTCATTTAAAAAGTGATAAGCGCGCTATTTGGTACTCTGAAAGTTTGGAACATGTTTATCACAGGGAAAGAAATGTAAATACTGAGCTCTTTATATGAACTTAGTACATTTTATATGAAGTTAACCACATGAAAAGAGATGACTTTGTTGGTTTAGTTTAATATAACATGACACCTACGACAGTATATGACAACTTTATAATTGAACACAACTCATAATACGATGAAGAATTTATCATTAAAAATATTTTATATTACGTCCTTTATTTGGGACTTTTCCATAAGGTATTTTATATATGTACATACAAAAAAAATTCATTTATAAGAATGAGGAAATTAGAGGTTGCGAGATATCTATATGCTATTGACTTAGAAAAATTAGAAATTCTCACTTTGTTATTTGAATTTCATTAAAAAGCACTGATTTCATTATTTTTATTTTCAATATAAATATGTAAATATAAATGCAATGTTAGTGTCATAAACATACGAGTCATGGAATTGGGTTTCTTTTTCCTTTTTTTTTTCTTCTTATCTGTTTCTTAAAATATCAATGAACATTAATCTTTTCTACTAAATGAAACCTTTTAAAATCTATGATCAACGTGACTATATATTTTATAAAAAAAGACTTTTCCTCTTTTTATTTTTGACATTTATACAAATGTACATGGGAGTCTCACGTTTTCGAATAAATATAATATTAATATATGTTATATAAATATATATAGATCAATTAAATTTTCTTATAAAAATAAGAAATTGAAGCATATGAAGCGGTTGTACGGCATTTGAAGCTATATGTATTAGGGCCTATAGAGTAGTAACTCCTAGAATAAACTACAAAAAAGAGTGAGGATGCAAACTTTGTAGAGAAATAATAGGCAACTGATCCAGGACAATAGTAGCATATTCAATGGTACCATTAGTCCTTCTCCTCCTACTCGTATTTTAGCTAGTTTTAGTTTAATTTAGGATTATTAAGAAATCATGCTAAAAAAGTGTAGACCCCTCTCCTGGATGTCTCTTGAAGTAAAAGTTCGCTTACATCAAATCATCACGGTGGAACTACAAAAGTAGTAGCGTGCAGAAGAAACCAACTGAAATCCTTCTGCACACTACTATTCAGTCTATTGAACTTGTTTTTTAGTAGATCTACCGTGAGTCTTAGATTTCTAGCGAATTTATACTCAAAATTGAATGAAAATTTAGATGGATAGTTAAGAGTTTTTATCGCGTCATCAAAGATTTTTAATGACATGTACATTCACAGGGTAGATACATACTTGTTAATTTTAAAACAGATCTTTTGAGCCACATAAAACCCATTTGTTGTATATTTTCTTCAGTCGACTACTTTTCAAGGTATGTTTTTGATATATTTAATCATTGATAATTGATATAATATAGTAAATTGCTGGGCCCTCATGTAGTAGTCAATTTAAATCAAAATCATGAGTGCCGGTTCTGCCCAAAGGGTGCAATAAAAGAAGTAAGTCAAAGTACCAAAAAATCGTCGTCAACATCCTCCTAGTTTGAGTCCTGCTTTATACAGACAAAAATATTTTTAAAAAAATGTTTTGTTTTGTTTTTCAAAATCCTCACCTATGAACAAAAAATATTTAGAATCTGATGCTCTTCCAACCGGTTTTAACTGGATCAGTTCTAGACCATAAAAGCTCAATCTATAACAGAACTGAATTTCGTGATCTCTCCAGGGAATGCATCAAGTATCAAGAATGGCACTGATGACTCCGTATTCCATAGTAACGAGTCCATCCATGGATTCGGAAAGTATGGTAGAAGTTGAAACTATGTGCCATGATAGCAATAAATATTTACTTAACTGAAAATCAAAGAGTAAGAAGGAAAGGAACATATGTTGAAGGTAAACAATTTTAATGATGATAATTCCCTATAAAATCAAAGGTTAAAAAACTCAAACATTTTACTAATGAGCCAATGAGAGACGTTCTCAAATTAATAATGACACGTGGTAATTCTGACCATGAAATATTAAGAAAATCCCCTTTTTCCTTGTTCAAGAGCTTATAAAAGAACTTTTATATACGTACATATATATATATATATATACTTTCAATGAAGTATATAGAATACAGTTTTTGATACGATAAAAACAAAGGTTAGTAGAACTTTGTTAGAAATTGATCGAAAGACTTTTTAGATTTTATATGAATATTTAATTAAAGTTTCCCAAGATTATGAATCCAAAAGTTTCTCGATAGAGAGAGAATTGACCTTTCCAAATACATAAGTAAGTGAGGTTTTTTTAAGCTTCTTCTATAATAGATGGAAACGAGTTTCATCTACCCTCAAACGTTTTATGAAGGAAAATGTTATGAACCAATTATAAAATTAATTTAGAAATGGATGTGAATAGTATTTCAACTGATATGGGCTCTCAAAATTTAGCTATGTGGCTATGATTTGGCATTAATTGTGGAGTCAAATCCTTCAATAAAATTTAATAATTCAGACCCTTCCCATGGTATGAAAAATTGAAGACATTTTCTAATTCTTTCAAATGGCAGTATTTGATCAAGAAAAGCTTCCTTTTCATAGTTTTCCTTTAAGTCATTTTCAAATTCAAGCAGGTTTTTCAAGCCTGCTAATAAATTAAATAAATCTAAGTATAGGATAGAGATAAAAGGAACCTATGATTCAAAATAGTGTGACAATGAGAGTGACCTTAAATAAAATCAATTGACCGAATGATTACTTTTATGAAGTTGAACCAAATCAAAACAATCTTAGTGCTGATACCTGTTTGTTTATTTGTGTCTCTGATCAAGTATTTTTTAGCACTAAGGAATAAGGTGGGCCACCTTTTTTGCTTCGAGCTCAAAACTTTCTCAAGCCAATGGGTTCACTAAACTTATAAAGAATGATCAAAGTGAAAATTTATTCTACATAACTGAATTTCAATTGCCAACTGTCATGAAATGCTTGTTTCATGTGCCTGTTTGTTATACTATGTATATGAAAGTCAAAAGAACAGATCTCTATACTCTAATTTTTCTTTCTTAAATAAATGATTTGTTTGAGGCTCATTTGAAAGACTCACTGCTTCTACGGAATTAACCAAAAGGACGGTGACCGTGGATACATTTTTAATTTATTTGAAAATACTAAAAAACTTAAAAAATTACTTCCTAATTTTGAAGCACGAGTGATCCAGGCCCATACTCAAACTTTCTTGAGATTCATGATTGTACAGACATATATTGATGCTGTTGTATCAAGGACGCTTTTGACAAAAAATTCATTTTTTGCGTAGAAGCAGTTCATGAGGTCTTCTATAAAAACAAACAGTAAGCATATCCCAACACGAGACTCATAATATTCGTACAAAAATATTGTCAAGTTTGCATTAAATTGCGTGCACTGGAATGAGCAAAAAATGATGGAGCATGTAAAATTTGCAACTAAGCAGGAAATTGCTGAACATGACAATGTGTCTTGACTATTTATCGACCTTTAATTTTAATTTATTATTTACACGTAGTGTATTTTACTCTTTCCTCTTAATATCGATTATAATTTGATTGTTACGAAATAATGATTTTCACGAGTTGACTCAAGTATTTGATATTTAATAAAAAATAATTCTGCTTTTTTTATAACTCATAGAGTAAACTCTTAAAAAGTGCATTTTGAATTAAACATATTAATTGAATAAATAAAATATCTAAATGAAGTCTTTGAATCCTTAAAACATAAGAGCTAAGCAAATCTGGACTATATGTATTATAGTTTTTCTCTTTTATTTATGTAGTTTTTGATTTTTTGAGTGTTCACTAATTTCCCTTGAGTCCTTTAGTTTTAGCTTTTAGGACGAAATAAAATTAAAGGACTCGAGGGAAAAAATGTTTCTACCTTGCTCACTCCACATATTTTTATTCAATACATATGTATAAAGTTACATTAAATATTCAGAAAAGAAATTTAATGTTTATTAAATAGTGTCATATCCAGGAATGTGATTTTTGTTGAGTGCGTTGAGATAGCGGACTTATGGTTAGACATAGGTAGAAATGTAAAAAATATGCAAAATGCCGCGTGCGAGAATTTGTGGAGTTGGCTCTTCAAACAGGTCTTTTTGTTTTCCGTAGCTGTTATCATTTTTCCTTTATTACTACTGAGGGGAGAACATTTACCTGATAGTAAAGATCTCGCATGAAGGAATACATGCATTAAGTTTAATAAAGCAAATAAAATGTAAACAAAAAGGGCTCAAGTCTTCGTATAATTAATTATTAGTTAAAAATATATAATTTCTGACATTAATTTCAGTTAATTTTCTGCCTCTCATCTATGTTATTATTTATTGTTGTATATATAATGGAGAATAGCAGCTTGTAACACAGTAAAGCGTCATGACAGCTCAAGCTGCTTCCCTCTCAACATTCATCAAATTGTCAGAGTGTCCAGGATGATTTTCTCTTTTCTTTTTTTTTACATTCCTAGACATAGGCAACCATAATGAAATAGCGTTGAGCTAAGGGAAGGAAAGAAAAATATCAGCTGGGTTCAATATCTTGATAATGAATTTGAATTCAGTCTTCTCTGTATCGTTGAGTTTACAATTACACTGGTCAACAAATTTGAACTTTCAAAAATCCTAAGGGGTATAAGTATAAAAAAGTTTAGACCCACAGCTTTCAAGCGCCCGATAAGAGTCTTTAACTTTGAAGAAATCGTCGATCCAAGTGTGTAAATTTTCATTCAATTTCGAGCAAATATTCACTAGAAATCTAAGACTCACGGTAGAGCTACTTAAGTATTAGTGTACTGAAGGATTAAGAAACCAGCTGAAATCCTTCTGCTCGCTACTACTTAAATAGCTCTACCGTAAGTCATTGATTTCTAGCGAATTTGTGCTCGAAATTTGTTGAAAATTTACATATTTAGATGAACGATTTCTTCCTCCTTAAAGGTTCTTATGAATCCCTTGACATTTTGTTTGAAAGCTGTGGGTCTAAGCTCTTTAATGCATTCCTTATTAATCAATTTTATGAAATATTCAAGTGGTTATTTAAGTACAAAGGATTTGGCCGACTTTTGGACCTACTCCGGCACCTTACGCCCCTAGGAGTCTTTTTAGGCCAAAACAAAGACTGAAAATGGAATTTTTATTGAATACACCAGCGGTTCATTACTTTTTAATGCACAAAATGAGTATTCTTCTAGTCTTAAATTGAAGTTGAAGTTGGATAATGGGCCAAAAAAGCTTTTTGGCTCAACCGCAACCTCAATTCTCAAAAAGAAAAATTTAAAAAACAACTGGTAGAGCTAAACTTATGTATTTCTCTTGTTACCAACTGTTTAACTTTCGGCAGAGTATTTATTTAGTTATAATATAATTAATGGATCCATTTATTGATATAAAAATCAATAGTTAGCACTTGTATAATATTCAAAAAAAAAAAAAATGCGTAATATTTGATTTATTATATATGTATATCAAAATCATAATTAATAATATTACCCTTTTTTAGTTCATAAAATGTAGAGTCTGCTGATTTAAATCAAAAGAATCAACTGATGATAAACTAGTGAAGGGAAAATAAAATATATTTTTGTTTAGCCTAAAAAATTCGTCGTATAAGTAGATTAATAATGTATAAAGTCTCAGTCAAATGTCCAACACAGTGATTTCTAATCTCTGAACATTTTAAAGTTAATAAAAATTTTGTTATGTTAGTAGATAATATTAATATCGAAGTTTTGTTAACTCAGAATTTAAAAAAATCCGACAATAGAAGGGATTTGACTATGTTTTAGTAATACAAAAATAACTAACTACATGTAGCTTATTTACAAAGTTTATTACTGAATTGAAATTCGTAAATACTAATAATAATAATTAGTTTCAAAACATGCCATTATTTCATAATTAAAATATCATCCCAATCTCTTATAACCTAAAGTCTTGGACAAATCCATTAGTAAACAAGATCGTATTTGTCCAAGTGACAGCTTTTAGGATGTATAAACCCGTAATATCTTAATTTTTATTTCCAGTATACTCCCATCAATGGCAGTGGGACCATTGGGGTCCAAGGGGCCCCCGCTCAATTTTTGAATAAAATGAGGTTTCGTGATCTAGTTATTTAATAGTTTTGAATATACAAAAAACTTGAAACTTGTTATACTTATAAAATCTGCCCCCAACCCCCACTATCAAATCCATTCCATCATCACTGACTTCCATTCATATTATTTAAACTAGAGCTTATATTTATGCTGTTTAATAAAAAAAACTCGCAAATATATTTGTTTCAACGATATTTTATGTTGATTTGATAAAATCCCTTATATTTTCTAGCTTGTCTCTCCTAAATCTGATATATGAATGCAATATACAATTAATTAGTAGGAAAAGATTAAGAAATTTTGATGGAATTTCTAACAGAATTTAGAACCAAGAAACTAGAGTGTTCATTGTGTTGATATTAATTACGCAACAATTTCAACTTTACAACGCAACCTCGCCATTTTTTAACGCAAATCCTATATTTGTCTAGTATTATTTATCTCTTATTCATACATATATATTAACAAATTTTGTTCGTTAATAAATCAATAAATTGGATAATAAAGTTGTTGTTTTTTGTTTGTTTTTTTGTACAAAATATCACATAAATTTATTCTCACGATGAAACTCCAATTTTTATTTAATGAAAAAGTGCGTATAATTTATTGCCAAATGATGGTCCTGGGAATAGAAAACTTTAAATTTGTTTTAAAGTTTATTAAAAAAATGTTAGATGAAAACAACAACAACAATAGCATTGCTTTGTAAAAACAAATTGGATAAAGGGATCGATTTTGGTCCCTTTTTTTTTTTTTTTTTTTTGAAAGAAAGGGTAATAAAAGGTGGATAAAAATGTACCTATTAAAATGATGATAAGATCAATCAAATTGTCCTCCCTTCGCAGAATTCAATTTGTTTTAATTTAAAATAAATGGTAAATTCAGGGAGGTTGCGCTGTTAATTATGGATAAACTCTAGTACCCTAGCGAACAAAAAAGTAATCTCTTTTACAAGGGAATTTGTACAAAACTTGATCACGTGTTTGTTATTTTGCTACTTTGTTTCATAGATTCATATGAAGAGCAATTCAAATATATTATTAATTATATTTACAAGCAAACCCTACGGAAAAGACATATAAGAGGTGACAGTGCTTATTATTAAAGTACTAGTGAATCTATAACGCCACATTATTGCTCTCATAATTGATTCAATGAGGTGACGAAACTTCTTTTAGTTAGAAGTTCATATCAATAATGCTATATTTATGTTCATGGATGCAATAATGCAATTGAATACGGAGTTCAACGGAGTTTAAAAAAAGAAAAATCGGGTTGCTCTTATTAGCAGGTGTTGTAATATGAATCCAAAATTCCCTTGCACTCTTCATGATCATAATAAAGATACATAATATCGTTTATTACAAGTGCAGGCGCTAGCTAAGATGTCGTAGACCTTGAAATGGCTGCTCCTCAAACATATAACATATGTATGTACATATTTTGAATCAAATTTCAATCGACTGCTTCATTTTTATTATATAATGAATATATGTAGATAAAAATCTGCATTTAATTACGGATAATGTAACAAGTTGTCGTCTGTTATAATTGTTAGCACATATCAATATATTATGTAAGTCAAAAAGTCTAGCATCAAGATCAAATTTGCTATTGAATAATACAAAAAAACTTAAAAAAAAAAATTGTTTATGGCTTCATTTCTAAGCTATTATTGATGTTCAGTGATAAAGTAAAACATCTTTTTGGATTTTTAAATGGGATCAATTAATATTATAAATGAATATGATATGAAAATACCGGGGAAAATTCAAATAAAATAATTTTCTGACCTATTTAGGTCAGAGTCTTTAAATACAACTAATTTGAGTAACGATGTGCCTTGGTATTATATTAACTTGATCCTTTTTTAAAATGAAAGGTCTGAACACAAAATTCAACAAATTATTTAGTGCCAAAAAGGATTCAGGAATTCATTCACATCCAAGAAGTTCAACACAATAAGTTTTAAGAAAGTATTTTTGTGATTTTGATGTTGCTTTGGTAATGAATAATAGCAATGATATCCCAGAGATAATGGATATTACAAAGTTATTTTTGGATAACTTGTTGCTGATAAAAGAATATTTAATAAAAAAGTGTATTACTTTTATAGCTTTAAACTTTTAAGGTGAAGGAATATTTAGCAAGAGTTCATGAGAGATTTGATTTATACACATAGATTGAACGGTGACATCTAGCAAGGCCCGTTAAAATGAATAGTTTGAAAACATTGTCACTGGATTTAAAATATAGATACTGTATATTGACAACCTACTGGCTGTTTTACAAATCATGACTTGGCCATAAAACAACGGCGACAAACGGCGTAATAAACTCTAAATTTCATATTTTAAATGTTGAGCCTTCCTTTTATTTATTTGTTAAAAATCATACTATGAGTGAATCAAGTTACATCGGAATATAGCAAATCCTAAATACTAGCAAATAACCCTAAATTTCATTAGGGTCTATGATAGAGTTATATGGGGGCACTGGGTCTTGAAAATATAACCATTTAGTCACAAAATCGCATGCATAAATAACATTATTTCTTGTTTATCTTTGTTTTTTCATCAGTTTGACTAGGAATTTCACGGCTATTATCAAATAATAATAATTCCATCCCTTACCATTTTTAAAATTAATTTATTGATCTTATAAACAAAAATCGTCTCAGTTGGATATTTGAATTGTCTCTCTTTATTTTTTTTCCTTCTTCTAAAGCTGTCGTTATACTTTATTTGGTGGCAATGGTGACACACCTATAAAAAGTACTTTTTGGTATGTGTGTTAAAAAAGCTAATCAATCATTCCTTTTCTAATAAAAAGATGCGACAACATACCTACACAGTTTATGGGAAATAATTTCTTCATTTTAGACATTGCCAAATACTCACATGTATTCAATAAAAGAGGCTTTGGGATATATCTATGTAATAGCAAGTCTTACTGCCATAATTTTTTTTTTTTTTTTCAAAAAGTGTATTTACCTTTCCACAGTTGAGGTTGCGAGTGGAGCTTCGTCATGACTGAACGACTCAATATGAAAAGACTCGCAACTAGAATAGAACTCATAAAAAATGGCTTTTGAATGCGGATTTCTTGGTTTCCATATGCAATAACTGCTTGCGTCCCCTGTCTCTGGCAAAGTAGCTAAATTTGGCTCACTCAACAGACTATTCTGCTAACATGGTGTCTCTTAGTATTACCCTATATTTTAGTACGTCATTCCAGGCGTGGTTTTAACATTGGATAATATGGAAGAGCCCTTCTTTTTTACATCACTTGTGGCCTTAATAATACTCACTCCTTAGCAACTTGATTTAATTTGAGATCAAATAATCAAAGAGCAAGTTTTATAAAATCTGGAGGGGCACCAGCTAAATCACGCAACCCATTGTGGAGATAAACATAATGTTTGAAGAAAAAGTCTTGCTGACAATCTAGTTTGACATTTTTAAAATAATAAATCAATAATATTTGGTCGTTGTTGTCATATATTAACTAGACCACGTATGTATGTATTTCAAACAATCCTTCCATTTAGAGGTCATATGAAATATTCTCAAAAAATCACATTGAAGCTAATAGAAATATAGTCACTGCACATATTTTCAGCCTTTAACCCAAGTCAAACTTGGGTTTAAAGGCTTTATAAACAATCCATTGTTTAAAAAAGTAAAATGCTTATTCGAGTCAACGCTCATAATGCGAGAGTTCTAGTGAATTCAAAAACAACTAACAAATACATATATGCATATATATTCTTATATAGGTAGAAATGGTTGGGATACATATTGTGAAATAAAATTATGTGCTAAGTTCTCATTTTATTCCAAATATATATATATATATATATATATATATATATATATATATATAATTCAGAATATAATTATAAACGTGTATATATAAATGCTAAAATCACGTTTTTCTTTTAGAGAGAGAGATGTATATAAATACATCTTACGTCATATAATGCCTGGGTTTGATAAACACACATGTTACCAATGGATAAGTTGTAAACTGTATTAGTATAAGCATATATATATATAAACAAGTAAATGATATTCAAAAGTATCATTAAGTCATTAAAAATAACAAGTAATTTTCTTATAATAATGAATTCTACAAATTCTATATATATATCTACAAATTAACGGACAAACATAGTAGGCAATCACGTTGCTATTATTAATTAAACATTTTATTATTAAGATAAATCTGCTATTGCGCATCTACCTATATACAATATACATATATACAATCACCCTCATCACTAAGCCTCTTGAACATTCCTGGACCCGGCCTTCTCACTCATCTCCATCAGAGATGCCTTATTCTCTCTGGGAGTAAGGTAGTTCATTTGAAAATATTTCATAACGTTTCTGCGAAACTAAAGTGTGGCAAGAGTTTACCTTGAGTCTATGGTCAAACATATAATCAAGAAGAATACAGACTCACCTCTTGATTAAAGAAGGCATAAATCAGTGGACTCGCACAAATGGAGCTCTTTGCAAACTGAAGAGGAATGGCAGAGAGCCAGGCTGGAGGATGTCCTCCAAATACAACATAGAGGGAGCAGACGGTATACGGAAGCCAGGTGATGAAAAAGGCCAAAGTCATCACCATGAGAATTATCGTAGAGTTTCGTTCATGTCGTTTTGCGATTCCACGCACAGAGCTCGCCGACTTGGAGGCTGTATTCTGGAGGAAGTGGGAAACAATTTACATTTGAAGTCTAAGCATATATATAGAGGAAGTACTCTTCTTACCCTTTTGAGAAATAATGCGACTTTGAGATTACATGTGATGATGACAAGGACTGGAAGGAAAAAACCAAAGAGAAAGAGGTAAATGATGTAGGAGAGGGAGCTGGGAGACTCCCAATTTGGAGCACAGCTAAAGGAATAAATAAATACTTATTAGAGGGAAAGGAATCATAGGTAGTACTAACCTCATACCAGACTTCTCTGGTATATAATCTCCCCATCCAAGAAGAGGTGGAGCCGTGATAAGGAAGGAACTTAACCAAATGACCCCTATATAACACGCCGAGCTCCGATAGGTCAATGTGTAATCCCTTTTAAATATAATGCACATACGAACCAAAGCAAGGAAAGTCAAGGTGTACACGGAACAAATCCCTATACTCACAAGTGAATCTAACTAAGTACAAGCAATTGCTGAACAACTCATAATACAAAACTTACCCATAGCTGTAAGAACAAAGCCCACGGCCCTACAAAAACCCATTCCATATTTCCACCCCCGATTAAAGGATGAAAGAAAATCCACGGGGATTCCAAAGATGGAAACAACAAATTCTGCCACAATTAAGTTTAGGATTAAAATGTTGAATGGACTTCGAACCTTGGGGATACGCAGGAAAATAAAGATGATAAAAGAGTTGCAGAGACACCCAATAAAGCCCACGAGTGCCAAATAAAAGCAGGCAATCCCGTAGATTATTGGTGGAATCGGAGGATTTGCAAATTCATCCCAATTTAGAATCGAGGAGTCATATGAATTCATACTCAATGGTAGTTAATTTGATACTGCCTTAACTTTGGTGGATTAAAATGATTAAGTACTGAGCAATTATGACTCTTATTTTGTTTATATCATGAAGTGTTACATGGATAATTATAATTAGAGAGAGGCAAATAATTAGGGCATAAATTACATTTTAGGAGATTAAACTTTATTTCCATCTGATAAATATGACAAAGGAGAAAAAAAATCATCTAATTTAATTTTTCAATGATTCCACAAGCCAACCGACCTCCTGCATTACCCGTTGTACGACTTCCCTCATCCATTCCTCTACCAAGATCATCCTCGTTTGCGTGCACAACTATAGTACGCCCTAACACAAATTTGGGATCCTGTGGTTTACTCAAACTAATGAGATAGTCGGTGATATGTACTCTTGTTTCACCATCGTGTTCTGTAAAAACGTTACCCAAATCTCCAACATGCCTTGCTCTGTAATGGGAATGATGCCCTCCATGGTCCATGTTAAAAGGATTATAGTGAGGGCCTGCAGCAATACAACCATTGCTTAGGTCTGGATTTTGATGGATATGGAAGCCATGAAGGCCGGGTTTAAGTCCTGATATCTTTCCAAACACAAATACAGCACCCATCATTTCCTCTAAATAAATATAACCAATGGGATCATTCCGTGTAATTCCCTTTTCATAAAGAATGACTTTGGCTCTAGGATTATTGCCTAGACGAGAGGAATGGGAACTCATAGGAAAGTTTGTACATCTCAAAATACTTAAAAATTTAATTACTTGGTCGTAGATTCCTTGGTTTGGCGAAATTGCTGCTGCAATGGACCGTAATTGATAGGAAAACAGTTGATAGACAAAGAAAAAGTACGGACGTCATTGGAGTATGAAGAAGTCAAATTATTAGAAAAAATAAAAAATTTATAACGCAGTATGAAATTACGTTAATTTGATGGGTCCACTTCAAATTATCGACTGTCACTTCTTGTACGTACAAATGGTATAAGACATTGGAAACAAAGTTATATAACATTTACAAGAAAATGTGTACGTCAAATTACAGCCCTACCGGATGGGAACGCAGGCAGGCTGATAAAATATAGGTATTATTATCAACTCTCAAGAATTAGGTAACTAGCTTCATCATGATATTTATATAATTTTGTTCTATGGACGAGCTCCTCTCATTTGCAAAAGAATTAAATATCTACATTAAACAAAGAATAACTTTAAAGTATGTTTTCTATTATATGTAAATCATCAAAAATAAAGTAAAAAAAATAATTCTTTTAGTTCATGAATTCCAGTAGGTATGTAGGTATATGTACATAGTATCACAAAAAAATGTTTTTGTATTACAAAATCTTGTATATGCTCCTGTCACAATGGAATTTCCAATCCATCTACAATTTCTTTGTACTATTTTCGGAGCAGTTGACTCGTCTTCGTATCCCCTTACTTAGTATGTACTCTAAAAGTTGATTTGTAGAATTCAAATTATTTTTTGTTAAATTATAAATTATTTATTAAATATATATCTTCTTTCTTTCTTTCTTTTTTTGACAAAAGGTCGAGAGATCCTCTATGTGATGTCCCACTTTTTACATGATCCCATTCTCCTTTTCAATACTCAGGATTTGAATCTCCTAATAAATATTTTACAAATTTATTGATGATCTTCTTATATAATATACATATGTGGGTTACACAAAATGTAACCCTTACTCACTCATGGATAGCACCAGTGTGTTTTGAACCATGGAGGAGTCAAATATGTACTCAGACATATAATATGATGCAACTTATTATGATCAAATATTTCAAACTCGTATGAGGAATAGCTAATCCTTATTAGAGGAACTATTTTCAGCTGAAAGAGGAGTCTTCATACTCAAAAAATATAACATTTTGATTTGAATGTATTTCCATCCAAACAGTTTGTATGTAGACATACGTAGCACGGAGTTGCTTATATGTTTATACTAGGAAGTACATACATTCATAATACAAATGTAATAAGTTACATTTTGTCACAAATGGGATTTGGGGCTCACATTAATATATATATATATATATCTACAAATATAATTTTCCGTACCATTTGACAAATAATGAAAGGACATATTTAATACATTTTGTCTACTTTAGAATGAAATCGAGTTATTTGGCAAAATGGTCATTTTTAATGTAACATATACTCTCCTTACATAACTTCATTTATGATAAGAAAACATTTCATTTATTGCAAATGTGTTTTTCTATAAATATCAATAATAATAATAATAATAATTAAATAGGTCATTAATATTTTAGTATGTTATATATTAATAATATAAACAAATAAGTGATAAATCAATCTATACTTTTTTTTTGCTTGTGTGAGTAACCAGTCGGAACGAATCCATGCATATGTATTATGTTTAATATTGAGTTATACCCTACAGTTATTTTTGTACAATCACCCATCAATAGAAACTACATCTAAGGAGGTATACAGTTCTTTAAATTGTATTTATCCTTTGTTAGGCAGTTGAGAGAGAAGCATTGGCAAACATGGGCAAAATGTTGAGAGAGCGTTGAGTTTAAGGAAGAGAAGTCAAGTAGCAGTTGGTACCATTTTATTGATAATTTAAATTCAGTCTTCTCTGTTTCGTTGAGTCTAGAGCTTGCTAACGTTACAAGTAGCTATTGTGTATTATTTAATATTGTCAAATAACAATCAGTAGATTGAATGAAACAGAAGTAAGTAGCAGATAGTAGTAATTATGAGCACGCTCTCTCACCTCAACAAAATGTCCATCCCTATTAATAAAAATAGTATATTTAGCCGCCCCCTCTTACAATCATATGTACTGGCAGCTGATATCTACAAGGGTATAAATTCAATGCTGCCACCATAACTCACCTTCTCATCGAACTCTACAAAAGTCCCATCCCTATCTATAAATCATGGCTATATATAAACAGGAATATTTACTTGTATAACAGTTTTAATTATGTGACCTAGTACATTGACCCCCCCCCCTCCCTTTTTTTTCTAGCTGCTTTCATTGTCTCTGTATTTAGATTTAACATCTATTCTTGCCTCTATGTTTTCATTTTTTTTTTAAATTAGTTTTTTTGTTGCTTATGTTGACTACAAGGACTATTTGACAAAATTGCCAATAGACAGATAACTCGATTTTGTACACATGATTAAAAAACTTTGTGTTATCTCCTTTAGTTATGTAATTAAGCTAATTATTCAACTTGAAGGCTTATTTTTCCCTTTAAAATATTCATGCAATTATGTAAAATTATTTTAATGAAGTTATCTGTGAACATCCTTCAATATTTATAACTAAAACTGTATGCATAATATTGAAACTTTTAACTTTATATTCTCAAAATTATAGTTTGATCAGATAACTTGATCATTTATGTATATAGCAGCATTTTTCTGGAAAAATTTTAATTTAAAATTCATTTTATATGATATTCATCCATCATTTATCAACCTTTTCTTCAAAAAAATTATTCACAGTGAATTAGTACTTAGAAAAATCGCAAGTTGATAAAAAAAATAAATTTTATGTTATTCCTTAATTGCCCATATCTTAAAAGAAAAGAAATTCCATATTTGTGTAAAGCTGTATTTTTAGATTTATAGAATAGTGAAAAAACATCTTGAGGCATTATATGTGTTTGAGGGCCTACTTTGTTTTTGTATTATTTTAAACATTCTTCAGAAGGATTTATATGATGAACTAGATAACTGGATTATTTTGTTTGAGAACTTAATTTAAGAAAAAAAAAATAATTAAAGCTTTTAAAATATGTACATACATACATACACAGTTACCTAAATTTCCTTCCATCTGCCTCTTTTTCACTACTATGCATTGAACAGAGCATTAACTTTTGTAGGTATATATACATAGATATAATTCTCTAAAAGTGAATGAAAATCATACTAGCAACCACTGAAAAATAAATAGCATGTTCTAATTTTAATTTGATAGGAGAAACAATGACTTAATTGAGCTTCATTCCCCTTCACATTATTAAATAAAGAGTAGAAAGGAAACTCAAATAATTATAATTAATTAATAATTATGTTATTTTTTAATTGTCAAAAAAAAAAAAAAAATGATTGATGAACTTGTAACACTGTTTTATAGTATAATGAAGGAATATATTTAAAATAAAATATATATATTAGATACGTTCTCCAAATTAGTTCAACGTCAATGTTTTTGGAAATTTTGAACCACTTGTGAATATAATCTATTTATTCATGAAAAGTTGTGGAAATAAGTTCCTTTTGTATCAATTAATTCTGTAGGTGTCATCAAAGGAGGAAAAAACTAAATTAGACTCATAGCCATGAACCTGGAACATATTGATGGCCAAGGAAGAGCAGACTTTTATTCGTACATGGATATTCTATATCAAATTGACAAATGAATGTCAAATTGCTAAATAATATGCAAAATGCCGCGTGCGAGGTTTTGTGAAGTTGGCTCTTCGAACAGGTCTTTTTGTTTTCCAATGCTGTTATCATTTTTCCTTTATTACTGAGGAGAGAACATCTACTTGATAATAAAGATCTCGCATGAAGGAATACATGCATTAATGTTAATAAAGAAAATAAAATGTAAACAAAAAGGGCTCAAGTCCTCGTATAATTAATTAATTATTAGTTAAAAATATATAATTTCCTGACATTAATTTCAGTTAATTTTCTGCCTCTCATCTATAGATGGTATACATAATGTTATTATTTATTATTGATGTCTTCATTTGTATACATATATAATGGAGAATAGCAGCTTGTAGCTCTGTAAAACGTCATGACAGCTCAAGCTGCTTCCCTCTCAACATTCATCAAATTGTCAGAGTTACCAGGTTGATGATTTTCTCTTTCTTTTTATTTTACACACCCCATTTGCATATTTTTTACATTCCTAAAAATAGCAATTTCAGAATTGAATAGTTTTTTGATACAAAGACGCCTAATATTAAGAAAATAACGTGTGTCAAATTTTAGCACGTAAATAAAAGCCATTCTGGAGATGTAGGCACATGATTAACGATCACCCTCGGTTCAAATGTCTTAGCGTCTCAATGTTCTCCCATTGATTGTCTTTACTATTTTTGCAGTAATTTTTAGATCTTTAAATTTAAATGACAATTTGCACCAAGCCATTTGGTAGAGTGATAAACACATAGCTCAAGTCAAAAAATGGGGAAATTTTTTTTTCTCACTAAAACAACGATTTAAAAAAAATATATACTAATTTTTTTGATTGAACACACAGTCACTAGATCGGCTATAAAACAAATTACTAAATATCTAGAGCCTTAAAACACTAAACTAATTTCTATATATAAGGGCACCTATGTATATATTTAAAAAAAAAAAAAAAGAATGACTATTTTGCTCTAACGACAGGATGAGTTCCCAAAGTTGGACTATATATCACTATTTAAAAAAAATTATACAATTCTTTCAATATTGTCAAAATTCATTGAGATATAATGTTTATTATTTTATAACTTTTTTAGTTAAAGAAATAATTTTTAAAAGTGACTTATATTAATTTTCTTTAAAATGGCTTTTTAGAAGCATAAAGTAATGAGCAGTGATGTATAAAAAGGGTCCAGCTGACATGCACGCAAAGGACGGTTGTTGGCAACATTTGTCTTTTCAAACTTCTTTTTCTTTTCATATTCATTTCTATTCAATTCAAAAACAACAAGTGTCATTTTTAAATTAAGTTAAAAAATGCCTGAGGATTTGACTCAGGAATTTGGGTCGCCGACAATGGAGGTAGCAACGCTTAAAAATTTGTACAGGATACGAGTGTGATGGCATTCCGGCCATGCTATTTCTCGACTTCTTCTTGAAGAAATTTCCGATCATGAGACTTTCAAATCGCTGATGTCACAAGAGAAATCCGGATCCGGCCATTCAATAAACATAATATTAGTAATGATTTAGGTACATTTGATTTCACATCTGACCTATCGTAGTTCATTGCTTCATGTATTATTCCACTTTCAGTCGGAGGACATCAAAATTTCATCCAATTTATGGAGAAATAAGGCGATAAATCCGTATCTTCTTGTTTTCCCATAACCCAATCATTGGAGCTCTTAAGTCGAGTCAAAATTTTCAAAATAAAATAGACGAAAAGTATAGACTTATAACAATGGACGAGACTAAGGACTTCAAGTGTGACAATAGTTCAGAAGTGGATAGTATAAAGAATGCCTGATACATCCAGTTGAAGAATATTGTTGCTGTGATAAGCATTGACTTAAAGAACTTTTGCTTGTATTAAAATGCTCCGATCGTCAATTGTGATTCTGAGAGGGTCTTTGGCATGATGAGGGGATGTACTTTTATCTAATGTCATAATTAAAGCTTAGCTCATCTCATATATTCATGAACTTTATTTTTATTTATTTCTTTTCTTTTTTTTTCTATTTTTTTAGAACATATTCAATCGATTAAGTGACTTGTTATAGTAGTCACTGTATCGATTTCAATGCAATTAATTGCCAGATAATTATTACTTTTTTCCTTTTGAATTGTATCTGAAATATTTAAAATTGTAGTTATAACGTTCATTTTCATCGTATTATCAATTTAATTTATTTTTTTGGGTTTATTTATAAAAACTTAAATTGGAATCACATTGGTTTTCCGAATCCATGTTCAGTTTTTCTGATATAACTATATATAGATTTTTGAGATAATCATTATGAAATTTCATCCTATTTTCTTTTTTATTGTAAAAATTTAAGTGATTACAAAATGTGTTACTTTTGACTGTTTGAGGTTTTTATAATAGTTTTAAATGATGATTAAATTGTTGAATAAAAAAAAGTAGCCACTAGATAGTTAAATAAAATTATTTCATTTAATTGTATGTGTTTCTTAAATATGTAATATGAATTATAGGATTCACTTATGTGTAAAAGAGTAGTAATTTTGAGGTGCAATTCCGACAGACATATTGAGGTTTATACTATATTAGTATTGATTAAATAATAATCAATTTTCGAGTCCATTTCAAAATGACTCAGGTCTCAGGCTATGGTTTTAGTTGCTACAAATCTAGTGTTCTATCCTTTACAAATTTTTAATGCCACTCAAAAATAATAATAATCTATTCCTAAGTAAAACATCAAAATAATAAGTTACATTCTGCCCCTTCAAATGTAATCGGCTGAAATTCTGCCTTACTTCAAGGGTTATATTTTAAGGACTAAACTTGAATATTTATTTATGACATCATCTCGGACGTGCGTGTCAGCTGGATCCTTTTTATATATCACTGGTAATGAGAAATGAAAGAGAAAATATATGTGTACCGAGTAGAACGCGCATTTTTTTCTTCATTTCTATTTTATTAATGCTGAATCTATTATTTCAAATAAAAATATATTCTCAGAATGGCTTAAATTACCAGACTAAAGTTTGGCACAAGGTATTTTTTTAATATTAGGTGGCTATGTATCAAAAATCATTTGAGATGTTCGAATAATATTATTTTTTGTCGATTTGACATGAAATGTCCCAAACGAGTACTTATTGAATGAATTAATTTACAACATACAAGAATAAGCAAGTATGACTATTGTATATACGTATTTCACTCATTCAATATTATAAGAAATAAGTTAGTTATCACATTTTAGAGATAATTAAAAGTCTAATAATGACTATTCCTAGAACAAGAGTGTAATGTCAAAAAACACGAAAAGGAGAAAAATTAATTTTTCTTTTTCTAGCTATTTTCAGTTCATTAAATAAAACAAGGCCATTCTTCTAACACGAAATTTTTGTACTTTTCGTCAAAATTTCAAAACATAAATAACATGGCATTATAGCCTAGAGTCCATGGTTTAATTTCATTGTGTTTTTTAGGAATAGGATGCTTCAGAAAATACGCAAACGCCACTCAAATATTTTAAGGACTAAACTTGAACTAAATTACGGAGTAAAATATTAAGTTGGTAGAATTAGGTTATTAACTTGCTGATCCCAAATGATGCTCTTCAGTTAATTCTTCTTTATTCTACGACGCCATCATCTTTCTGTTGAGAGTCTTGTTGTGTTTTCCTCTAAAAGATCCTCATTAGTAAAAAAAAAAACCCTCATATCCTAACTAACTGAGCATCCAGATATAACAAGCTTAGAAGTGTCTTCTATTTCTCAGTCAAGTCATTCTCCACTTTCAATACTGAAGATGAGAGGTTAAAATTTGTTTTTAGCGGACGTAGAGTTTTCTTTCTTGGCTATGGGGAGATCCGTAGTTCTGAGACTCTATGCTCATCATATGGAAAAGGGATGTACACATAAACCATCAACTTTTCTGCATCTTGTGTACATTTTTATCGCCATGGACTAATTTGAGAGGATATCTTCATTGAGGGTTCAATGAATAGAACTACCTTCTACACTTTTTATTATTATTTTACTAATTAAAATAAGATCGAAATAATTTGATCATATAACATATTAATATACAATCTATTCTATTGATTATAGAATAGAATTATCTAGGAATAGAAAGTAAAGAAGCCAGTTCTACTGAAATCATAAATACATGGAATATCTATCTTTTTGATGGATTAATTTTTATAAACCTCATTTTAGTTTTTCTACTCCTAATTGCAAACATGGAAGACGACGATATTAATATTAAATATTAAAAAATTGTTCATTTTTTCATATTTGGAAAAACAATTATTCTTAAATATTTATCTTAGTGTCATTTGGTTTTTATTGGTATTTATCCTGTATATATCACTGTATCTAGATGTTGACCATAATAAAATGATATATACTAACTGCAATTTTTTGATTATTTTTTAATTAACGAAAGGTTTTTACTTTTTATAGCAGAATATATCTATATAGAGATTTTAAAAAGTAGTATTGCTTACGTACTTCTCCCGGTTAATTTGATTTAACCCAATAATCATTTAACAATTTACAGGAACATAGTATCCTTATATTGTATAATACATCCATGAAAATTAAAACTTAACGTATAATTATTCCCACAATTAATTATTAAAATTTGGGCTAATGTTCTAAAACACTAAGTTAAATACAAAACGTGTCAAAATTAACAAAAATCATTATCTTTTCAACCTTACATCTAGATAAGTTTATTATAAATTCAAATGATATTTAACGATAAATGAAGAATTCTGATATCGAAATTTACCCTTTTGCTAAATTAGGAGCCGTTTGGGAATCCTTCGTATAATTAAAACGAGTCAAACCGTTTATCTTAAATTTTAATACAACTATTACAAATTTTAAACATTCAATGTTAAGACAACAATACTGGCTGATAATGAGTATCAGAAGTTAAGACTATAAAATATAAAGACATAATAATTTAGATGACGGCATTTTATAAAACCTACTTGTGCCAGGAGTACAAGGCATTGTTTTTATCCAAAATTATAAGGAACTAGAACAAAAGTGGTGCGCAAATATATTTAGGAATCCCCAACATTGATACAAATTTTAGAAATCCCAGTGGAGGACAGATATTTATTAGATATATTCATTTGAAAATAAAATAACAAGGAAACGAATTCAAGAAGTCAAACGATGGATTTGTTATTCGGTGGATTTGGATATTTTCAATAGTCCCCCACTATACTCAAATTATAAAGGAGTTATGTTATTAGTAATAAATTTGAAGAGTAATACACGTTGAGCTTTTTTGTTCACTCGCAACATCGACTGACAAAAGGGAAAGGAAAAATTTGGAAAAACAACTGGCGGCTACCCTTCTGTATTTTCCTTGTTGCCGAATTTTTAATACTGGGCAGAGTTATTATTTAAACATACTAGTCATTTATAAATTCTACCAATATATATAGATCAATCCTTAATTCTTTTATATCAAAAATTCATAAAAAGGGCGCGCAATTTAATATATTTTTTATGCATCAAAATCATAAATAATAATAATAATACCCTTTACGAGTTCATATCACGTAACGTCAGCTACTTTATATCAAAAGAGTCAAATGATGAAGATCGGCTGAAAGGAGAATACAGTGTGTTTTTGTTTATCCCAAATAGCTCGTCGTGATAATAACTTATTACACTTCATATTTAGGCCTCCCCCTAAATGTAGGAATGCCAATTACTATAGCTTAAATATAATTTAGCTGGATATTTTTATAATATTTGACCTCAATTTGCGTATTTTACAGAAGATTAATGGGAAAAATTTAGAGATAGAAATGATAGAGCAGTTAACGAAGAATAGTGCCATGTTATTAACTTTTTTTTGACAAAATCCCTTCCACACTCAGTTCATATTGGCATTACATAAGAGTATATTTAAGGATAAATGATATTCATTATATTTTTTTATGCAGTTGAATATATAACTTTTTTTTTATTTTATCCTTAGAAAATTATAATTGAATATAATACATAATTAATATAAAATGTTATTATGTATTATTTACACCTCTGTAAAAGTTCTATGTATATAGTGTGTTACAAGTTACAGAGTCATGAAGAGTAAATAATATGTACGAATATCGTAGAAGGTCTTTCTATCTGAAGGTATATTTCATTTCTCATGGAGTAGTATCAGAGGGACTCGGAGTGGATATGTGAGCTGGGGGGAATGATCCTTGAGGAGGGTCATATCGCTAAATACTTATAAAAATTTTAATTGATATATCCAAACATCCGTTTTTAGAATGGAGACGATCCGTTGTCTATAATGAAATTATTGGTGCCTTATGTTTGGCACAGGATTAACAAACAAAATTACTTCAAACTTGTCTTCCGTTTGGGGATGTGCACAGAGGATCATATAGAAGATAGTTCCATTGTTCCAGGGTGATTCTACTGAGAATAATATAAGACAGAATGTCAAAAGGAAGCTTTTCTTCAATAATTCAAAAAAACCAGTAGAACTTGAAGAGTTAGCTGTAAAAAAAATAGACTTTTCACCCTCCATGAAATGGATAGTGAAACCCTATTTCATAACGGAAGGTTACGATTTCCTCTGAAGAGAGCAGCAGCGAATTTTTGTTTGTTAAAGCTCTGGTATCTAAAAATGTCCAGTCCTTTTTAGTCGGGCATTGAAGAGAGTTCCATTATTTGTCAAAAGTATATAGAACGTCTCAATTTACCTGAGAATTGAAAAAATAGAATTTTGGGCTCAATGAACAAAATTTCAGACAACAATAATTTCACGGTGCACTTTGAATTGAGATCTATTATAATTTCGGCTCCAGCAAGGTATGCTGCTTTGAACCTCAAAATTCCCTCTCCTACAGATGATTCGTGGACATATGTAGCCAATAAAGTCAAATACTTCCCTTTCCATCGTGTATAATGACACCATCAAAAGACTTTTAAAATGCTCAAAAGATTGCAAATAAATTTTATACTAAGTGAATTTTAGTCCCCTTTTTTAATTGTTGCTCCCACCCGTTTGTTCAATCATGACTCTAAAATTTTAAACTAGAATGTTTATTTATGTATTTTTTTACGGATTAGCATCATGTTTATATAGGTTTTTTTACATTGTTTATATTTAAAATGAACTGTGAAATATAATAAAGAAAGTTACATCAATAGATATAATTATATCTTATGCAGAAAAGTATTTTTCTAAGCATTTTGCCTTAATTAATATGTACAATTAGAACAAATGATTGCCCTTATTACACCGCATGCATGCATATACGGTCATAATTATTAATTAAATCATATTATTCATAATTACATAATTATTATAGCTAAGTCGCAAACGTGTCAACGTGTATTTTTAGATATATGTGAGTACATTTCTATAAAATAGAGCTATTAATTATATTCTACATAATCTCGCCAATGTATGTATGTATGTAATTATACACATAGGTACCCTACCTCCACATATAAATTTACATAAATGATACGCACTAAAAATACTTGACACTCTTCTAAATTTAAGAGATGACTTTAATTTATAAATGAAAATGAGACAAAAAAAAAACTGTACATATTTTTATTAAAGAAATTGACTAACGAGATTGAATTTTTTTTTTTTTTTTTTTTTGAGCATCATAATGATAAAACATATTTTCTTTAAGTTAATAAGGAGATCATTTTACAAGAGATAAATAACAATACATTGATATAATATGTAGAATATAATCCGTTTTTTTTTTTTTTAATAAAAAAAAACCCTAAATCATAATTGAATGATGAAATCTTTTTGTGTATTCAATTGCTTTGTTTAAGAAATTATCTCAAGGGATTTGCTTCATTTTACATTTTGATGATGGATTAGCTGATCAGAGGAAGGCTTTGAGAGTAAATTTGTCTATTCAATTGTTATAGACAATAAAGGATCTTGTATTACAAATGTACATATCAATTTTCATATGTTTGATGTGTTTGAGGCCTATGAATGAGGGAATTAGGATAACGAATATCTTCTTTTTTATGTATGTATAACATATATATATATATATATATTGCCTTTGAGACTAAATTCTTACTCGTATCAAAAGAAAATGGGATTCCATATCTACAAATATATATATTGCAGTGAGTTCTAATTGCCTCTTCCATTTTTTTCTTCCAAACTATCCATTGGATAGAAAAGATAGCGTCTAAATTATCTCAAAATGAAACCACAAAATATGTACATAGTCAGGGAAGCATGTAGCCGTTTCTCTGATCACACATCTAGAAGAGAATGAGTTAGTGAGGTCACAATCAAACGTTGGTAGACAAAAGCAAAAGCTTTGATATTAATCTTAGATTCGATTTTTTTATGTACAGTTTTCTGAATTTATGAATCCCTGGGATTTGTCTAGAATCAGATAATGTGTTTGTTTTCTATGAGTTCAATCTTGTTCTCCATGTATGTACATAATTGTACATGTGGGCAAAATGTTGATTTTCAGGAAGGGAAGAATAACATCTGTTGGGTCCATTGATAATAAATTTGAGTTCAAACTCAAATTAAGTTTTTCCCTTGACGTAAGGTACATTGATGAGTACTTTATGTCCAGTGAAAAAATAAGTTTTTAAAAGAATGGTCCGATTAAAGCCTGAGCTTTCCATTCCATTTCAAGTCCACATCAAGTGTGTTCCATGTGTTCTCCTGATGATATTATACCTAATACTACAGTTTTTTATTTTAATGTTGATGATATTGTTCATAGTTATTTTTCATTTTCTCGGTAGCTACAAAAAGAGTGCAGTGAAGTTAATGATAAAAAGTAGAATGAGCAAAGGTTTGACAACGCATGAAATTGTTAAAAATATTCATTCTTTTTTTGTTAATTACGATGTTATGAATAAAACAATTTAATTATCATATCAATTTAAATCATATCGCATATATTGTGGTTCAAGATCCATGGCCAGTAACCCCCTGCCTCGAAGAGGTTTTCATCTCGCCCTTCAACAATATAAACTTTTTGTATACAATCATTTGTTGATCCCGTATATCTCGGCTAGTTTTTGAATGAGGCCCAAACAAATAAATTGTGACAAAAAGAAAAAAGTACGTATTCAAAGTTTTTAAAGGAGACTTGAATAACTTTTCTATGATGAAAGTACTCTTGTTGAGTGAGTATTATTGGTGAACATGGGCAAAATCTTGAGATAGTGTTGAGTTCAAGGAAAAGAAAAAACAACACAATTGGTAGCACTACCTTGATAATAAAGTTAATAATAAATCAATCTTATCTGTATCGTCGAGTCGAGGGCTTGCTACAATTATAAGTAGTTTAATACCTGATTATTAAGTGGTTGTCCCTTCTCCTGGATTTCTGACAATTCAAATTCCTTTCCTTCCTCTCAGTTTCTACTAGTCTTTGAGTATTATAACAGCTCACAATCAGTCGATAAACTAAAACAAAGGTACCAAAAGGTAATTGCATGTATGCTCATTCAGCTCAATAAAAATACCATCCTTAAATAAATGAACAGATTTTGAGAAGTGCGAGAGGAACTCAAAATACATGTCAATTGACTCTCAGCATAAGCTGGTTTCATTTTCATAGATAATATGTGTCATTTAGACACATAAAAAACAATGCATAGGTAGAATGAATTAAAATTCTGGAGGTTAATGGTAATGTCAAAAGAGTGTTTAGTTTTTTAAAGGACTCTCCTAAAAGATTAAAGATATTCTTCTCCTTATGAAATTGAATCATGAGCTAAAGCAAATTTAATTCTTCAAAGGTTATCGTTTTTTTTTTAAAGAATGAACTACCATTATGATCTAACAAAAGACTTGAGGATAATTCTATACTACAAAACAAAGTTTAGTAGACGACATTGATTTGTATTGCTATAAGTTTGAGGTGACCTGTCTTGAGCCTGAAGCAGCAAGGCTACGACAGCCACATCCATAGCTTTACCTCGACAGAAAATAAGCTAATTTCCATGGCTACCATATTTTTATGATATCATTAAGAGGGGGAGGGGTGCTTTTGGGATCGCAGAATGTGCTGTTATACCCTACTCTGCACTCAGTATCTATTAGGTTAAAGTTAGAGGATGGCGGAGGGCAATTGTTTAATTTATCAAATTAAATTATTTAGATGGTACTGGAAAGGTATATGACTAGGGATGGGATCTTTGTAGAGAAAAGGAAAAACGATTGGTACTCTTGCTCTTTATTTAAATTAAAGAAGAAGAAGAAGAAGCATCGACCTCTAATGAATGAATTAAAAGATAATTGCCAACATAAGTTGAAGATTTTATTCAAAATATAGGATCATTTATGAAATGAATATAGTTACAATATTATTCTTTAAGGAATATTGTTTAAATGCTGCAGTTTTTTCCTCTTTATAGCAGTAATACAAGTAAAATAATCCCCCCTCCCCAAATAGTCATATAACAATAGTACCCTAAGTCTCACTTCCGCCTTTTCATCGAACCCTCAAAAAAACTACTCCCTAAATGTAATTGATACAAAGTTTGAATGTCAAAAAGCCAGTGGATTTGTAAGTGGGGTGAGGGGGGGGGGATTTAATAGCTATGACGTCACAAGTGTATCCATAGCGTCATAACTAGGAATGTAAATCATATGCAATTCGGGCGTGTTATAAAAAAAGAAAGAGAAAATCAACCTGGCAACTCTGAATGTCGAGGGGGGAAGCAGCTTGAGCTGTCATGACTTTTTACTGAGCTACAAGCTGCTATTCTCCATTATATATACAACAATAAATAATAACATAGATGAGAGGCAGAAAATTAACTGAAATTAATGTCAGGAAATTATATTTATATTTTTAACTAATAATAATTAATTATACGAGGACTTGAGCCCTTTTTGTTTACATTTTATTTGCTTTATTAAACTTAATGCATGTATTCTTCCTTCATGCGAGATCTTTACTATCAGGTAGATGTTCTCCCCTCAGAAATAAAGGAAAAATGATAACAGCTTCGGAAAACAAAAAGACATGTTTGAAGAGACAACTCCACTTTTTTATCACACGCCCGAATTGCATATGATTTACATTCCTAGTCATAACACAAAACTCCCTACAATATTAGTGGTTTGAATTCTTCATAATTAAATCAAAGAGATCTCTAAACTCATTCATAGACCTAACTGGATAGGATTAAAGAAGGGCCGCATGAGGGGTATTTTGAGGACATACTTTAAGAGGATTACGGAGTCGAATAGTAGGTGCTAACAGAAGAATTGACATAGAAAGGTCCACAAACTGGGCTACGGTCTTATGTATGTGCGTGGCTTTACCATGGCTGCATGTGTTGGACTGCCTAAGGCTGATCCATCAGCATACCTACCTATCATCTCATCTCATTTTATTTATATTTATTAGTTTATTTCCTGGACACAAATGGGTTTTTCTTCAAGACAGACTATGTATGAATATCTGGAAAACCCCTCTCTTTATTTTTCCAGGAAATGATTACCATCCTATATCCTGCTACAAACCTTATTGATCCCAAAAAACAAAAACAAAAAACATTATCGGTAACTTCCATCCGTTTTGTTCGTTTTATTTTATATCAAAATGATTTATTTTTCTTAATTTATCTACCTTGATTAGTTGATGAATAGTGATTGGTTTAATATTAAACTTCTTTTATTTGAGTGTATATACATAATGCTTCAAAGATAAGTGCAAATTATGACTTCTAATATGTAGATTATAAGTACAATTGATTGTAAATGAAATTTTTATTTATATGCACAAAATCTGTTTACAATTCTATTTTTTTATATTTAAATTTACTTTATAACAAACTTAGAAATTAAAGGAAATATTAGTCAATACGCATGTACTAATTTGATCAAGCTTTGCCCAAGTAAGCTTTCCTACGCTCATTCCCGAAACACAAACTTTGTCAATTTTTTATGAACATTCAGAGAAAAGTTATAAGATTTTTAGACTTTATCGGTGTCAAAACAAGTACGTTTTTAAACGGTACAAGCTTGAGAAAATTTACTTTGCAATTGCATTTGACATGGGTACAGTTAAATGAATCCACAAAAGTTTTGTCAACCTCACTAAAGTGCGGGAGAAAACTTGGATTTTGTTCAAAAAAAAATCTATTAAAGTAATCATTTTTGTGACCTTATTTTTAAAAACCTTTGATTAGAATTCTAATAATTCTGTCAAAATTGTCAAAAAAAGGAGAAAATGAGAGAGAGAGACGATTCAATGTCACAACAAACAACTAAGCTCTGGACAAAGATTAAATGCCTTCTTCAATAATATTTATATCCTCTAGTTTCCTCAGAAGATCTTATATAGATTAATTAAACTTTCGGTATACATAGTTCTGAGAATAGTAGGTCAATAACTTTAAAAAATGCGTCTCTGTAATAATTCTAATAGCCATTCCAACGATAGCACAATATTTCATCTTCATATCTCATCTTCTAAGGGCTAAAATGGTTTCTTGAATTATATCGTCGTGTTTATTTGAACGATATCTTCAAGTACACTATCATTAGCTTTCAAATTAGGTTATGGGGTTTTAAGTAAATTAACTGCTGAATGAACGGCCTTGGTACACATTTGCTTTGACTGCAACACACGAGCCACTTCATGGGTTGATGAAAAAATAATTAATCATAAAAACTTTTAGTTAGAAGAACGTACTGAATTTTATCATTAACGCTCGAAGTCAAGTGTTCGTGAAGGTGGAACATTTTTTGTTGTTTTAATTTACTTTTTCAATAAGTCTGTATGAAAATTTAGAAAAGACACGTATTGTGTCAACTATATTAAGCCATATTATTATTGCAATAAAAGAAAAGTCACAAAATTGAATGACGTAATAGTTAAATACAATTGATCACTGGTGGGTTCTTCGATTAAATAATGAAAATTAATAAATTAATAATCAATAAGATCCAATAGGGAGGATAGTTATAAAATATCAATGAATGATCCCTTGGCCTCTACGGTTCCAGTGCTTATGATTTTAAGGTATATTTATTTCATATAGTCTCTGTTATTTTTCACTGTGTTTTAGCCAAGAAAGTTGGATTACCTTTTTTTATTTAATAGCATCAACAGATCAATTGTTAAGTCCATTTTACTCCACAAATCTCCTTAAAGATTCCAACTTTATAATAATTATAATTGAAATATATTATTTTTGAATTTTCTACGTGGAAATTACATCTAAAAGTTGCACTCACTCGGATTTCCTAGCATCATATTACTTTTATGCGAAGTAAATAGTATATCATTTATGGAGCCAAAAAAGTTTGTTATGATTATAAAGTAATTAATTTATTAAGAATATGATCATTAACCCAGATAGCTCTAGATACTCACTGAAATGTGATTTAACCATGGATCTTGCATAATTATTTTTAGTTTGAACAATTTTTTTCCACTAGATGGCGTAGAACTCGCACTATATTCTAATCTTTTTATTATACGATCTAAAGTTACATATTGGTAAAAAAACTGAGGTTTTTTTAAAACTATTAATTGCATCAAGTACCTTTTTATGCCTTCGTTATATAATAAAGTAGTATTATATACTTTACTGCAATTTATAAATTATGGAAATTTGAAACAAAGACTGAAATTGGAATCTGCATTAAATATCCCAGGGAATTATTATTTTTTAATGCACAAAATGAGTATCCTTCTAGGCTTAAATTGTAGTTGAAGTTGGAAAATAATGGGCCAAATTAGCTCAAAAGTTAGAGTCTAATTTCTCGAAAACCGTCGGACTCTGGAAAAAAGAAATTTCAGATTTGAAATCACTTTTGTTATACTGTTGCCCCGTAGGATTTTCATCTGTTGACCACTGTTATTGTAAAAATAATGGATGATAGAATAATTAATTAATTATTTTTCTATTCCCCATGGGTACATGACTCAACAGTTATAATGTGTATGTAATTAAATACCCTGGACAGTGTCCATATTGGTCCTCAAACTCCCTATTTTTCTCATCTTACAAATATTAGCACCATACTAAAAATAAAATGTTAGGATCCCAGTGCACAAGTCAGAAAAACAGTTTTACATTCAACATATATCATATATATTTATGAAGATAATTTTAGATCATAATCAGTTATCAACAATACATTACAACGAGTCTTCATTCTGCAATTCATTCAAGTATATGTATGTACTATTGGGAATTTTAGGCAAGGGTATTCTTATCAAAGCTGAATAATCAAATGATATTATTACAAAAGATCATACTCTTGTATAATTATCTAGATAACTGAGACAATGGGTAAAGACTGGACTCAATAGCCAACAAGAAATAAATCTATGAGGGAAAATCAACTGAGCTTTTCATTTTTATAATAGTACAAAGAATTGCATGGAAATCTTTTCATATAATGAATACTTAAGATTATATATTTTTTTTATTTATGTTATTAATACGTAAGACAATATTCTACAAACATACATACATAAGTTTCTTCTTTTTTTTATCCTTATATTTTCCTTGTTTTTACTAATGAAAATAATTAATTATTTTTATATTTGCATTGAATGACTCCTAATCCTTCTGATGTGAAGTGTACGTATGTACACTCTACATATTTTGTACATGAATTCTTGATTTTATAAAGAAACTAAGACCCATTTTTGTTTAGAGAGTTGAGAAGGAATATTTACTCAAAGAACTTATCTTTTTATAAATTTGTTAAAAAACAACGTTTTGAATTTATATAATGTTCTAATGATCATAATTGTACGTACCTTTTTATATAGAGAGAGGCAGTACTTTTATTTTTACCTTTAAGACGATACATACAACAATCATACACAATTGCCTTTGAAAATAATAAAGAAGAAGAAGAAGAACCTTGCGTCATCAGGATATTTCCTAAATTTTGTCAATTGGATACGTTCTATGTATATCTCTGTGACAACGTGTTAGTTTTTTTTTCGTGAGAAAAAAATTAATTTAACTGTGTCAGAGCGATCATAATTAGTGAAGTGACATATCTTTGTGTTGGTAAGCATCTGAAGACCTTCCGAGATAACAAACTTCACCTCTAAGGGGACTCTGTGGAGCGTTTGAATGGTTTTTACATTTTGATCCATAGCCCTGAAGGAATAAGTACGTAAGAGGTAAGAAGTGACGTAATTCTTCCTTTTACAAGAAAAAGGGATGACTATCCCACCTGAAGATCCTCCTGAACGGAGGAGTGTACAGGTCGGAGGTCAAGAGGAAAAAGAAGAAAAAGAAGAAGAGCGTGCTCAAGAGGAGAGTGTTGAAAGTGAAAAAAATAATAATAAGAAAATATCCTATTCTATTAAAACAAGAAGCGGATTACGTAAAAATGAAAATATAATTTCAAACCCCAATTGGGACAAAATATACATCGATTGGAAAAATGGAGATAAAAAAAGTATTAAAGGATTCTACCCCAAGATCCGGCATTATAAAAAAATCTTCGAGACACTTGGCATTTGTGAAGAAGAAATTAAAAGAATAAATGACAACAAATCTGGAGCGGGCTACATTATTATTACATTCAAGAACCCCATTAATGTTCTCATACATTTCTCTACTGTTCAAGGTCAAATGGAAGTCGAAGAAAACGTTTTCTTTAATATCAGAGGATTAGAAAGTATTAAAAAAGCCCAACACCCCATAGAAGTATTAATTAAGAACGGATCCGAGATCGATATGGAGGCTATGAAAAAAATGCTTTCTGAATTTGGAGAGATAATTGGGGACCATGAAGAAATTCCTCATCAAATGGGAGGGGAGAGCGAAGAGGAAATCGAATATTCCAAGAAACTTAATAAGATCATGACAGGAAATTTCAAACAAAAAATTAAACCAAAAAGAAAATTACCAATAATCCTACCTGTTGGAGGAAAGAAAGTTGAAGTATCCTGTAATTTTCAACTGGTCCAATGCTTCAAATGTCTAAAGTTTGGACATTTTAAAGTTAATTGCAAAGAACCAGGCCGATTGCCTTATAAGGAATATGACAGATACTTCAGGAGCGTATTTGATCTCCCAATAAGAATCGAAAGTATAAAGGAACAAATAACAGAGGCAATTATTTCGCAACAGGAAGATCTTGAAGAAAGAGAGTGTGAAATGGGGGTTTCACAGAATGAGAATGACATATTAAAGAAAGGACAACAACAAACAGGGGACGTCGAATCGGAAGCTTCAGAAGAGTCTTCAGATCCACCGAGGGGAAACAAACTCAGGGAGGAATGGAAGCTTGTCTTAAGAAAAAGACAAAATACAGCAAAAAAATCGGACATTTTAACGACAACCAGGACAAAGAAGATAAGCAAAAGAACATTTGGAAGCCCACTCGAAGACGCAAATAAAAAACTTCGAGAAAAGAGCCCTACAGCTCAAGAAGAGGATTCCAATGGAGAAGATAATTAATACTTCAGATTCGTCATAATAATGTCCCAATTAAGAATTGTGACCGCAAATGTTAATTCAGTTGCTAATAAGGAAAAAAGAAAAAATGTAATTGATAATTTATTAGTCCACAAACCCGATGTCATCTCTATTTGTGACACACGCCTGACAAATATTGGTTCTGGAAATATTTTTCCTACTGACTATGTCACTTTTATAGTTCCTGCAAGGAAAAAAAAGGCAAATCATCCATCAAGGGGCATACTTTTAGCTATTAAAAAAGATTTTAGTCCAAAATTTATTGCTAATGACGGAAATGGAAATTATGCTGTAGTGGAATTAAAAGGGATTGGTTTTAATATTAAGATTATATCAATTTATGGGCCGAATCATGATGATCCTCATTTTTTTGAGACTATTGACTCTATGTTCCTGGCGAACGAAGGAGAGGAAAGTAGTGAGTTCATTTTACTTGGTGACATGAATGTTGTTCTAGATCAAAACAGAGATACACGCAATTATAAAAAAGAGAACAACAAAAGTGCAACTACCGTGCTCAGAGAAATTTTAGAAAAAAGATGCCTATCCGACATTGCGACTAGATTTAGAAAGACTCCAGACCATACCTTTTTTGTTAAAAAAGACAATATTCTAATTAAAAGCTCGAGACTTGACTACATATTTGCAACTTCAGGACTAATCTCTAACACTATCGAATACAAACTACTGACTAATGTAAAATCTGATCACCGGCCTATCTCAGCAACTTTTAAAGCTCCAGAGAAACATGAAAAGAAAAGATGGAAATTAAACGTGAGTTTGCTGGAAGATGAGGTGACAAATTTGAAGATATCAGATATCATGTCTGATATTCATTCAAGATTGATATCACGTAAAATTAAAACTGCATCGCACGCTCTCAAACTGATTTTAGATTGCTCTAGAAGAGAATATATAAAGCTGGGGATGAGGAAGAGTGATGAGAGGAAACAGAGAATTTTGGCGATGGGAAATATTAACAGTAACAAAACAGAGTGTCTTTCTGCAATTGATAAACATATGCAGTTAAATGAAGTAAAGGGCTGCTTGATTAGAACAGGCCTCACCGAAGTTGGGAAGGATCAGGTGATTTTGGAGCGAATAAAGAGCTTCGAAAAAAGCAGTATGAAGAAGAAGACCATCAATGTGTTGCTAGGAAGTAATGGAGAAGAAATAACATCCAAAGAGAAAATTCGACAGAAGATAACAGACTTCTACCAGGAGTTATACACGTGTAGAGAATGCAAAACAAAAGAAAACCAAGTTTGGGTTGGGTGTTCTATCCATAAACACGATTTTACTCCCAGTGTGGAATACAAAGCTGCTCAGTACAAGGACGTTCAACTCCCTCAACTTACTGAAACCATGAAATCTTCATTAGACTCAGACATTACTTCAAACGAAATTAAAGCTTATATAAATGCATACAACAAAAAGAATAAATCACCTGGTCCGGATGGATATCCAATGGAGTTTTACAAAAAATATCGTGATTCACTGTCCCCCCTCTTAGAAAAAGTCTTTAAAGAAGCAGTTTATCAGAGGTACTTCGAAAAAAATATCAACTTGGGAAGCCTAACGCTGATTCCAAAGAACGGGAAGGATCCTCGGTATATCGAAAATCTCAGACCCCTGACCATGCTAAACTCTTCATATAAAATTTATAGTGGTATCCTATCACAGCGCATGAGAGAAGTCTTGCCCTTCATTATACACACACCGCAGAGGGGTTTCATTAAAGGAAGATATATGGAAGACATCATTAGAAGGATACTGGACTCTTTGTCGGATGCTGAAGCGAGAACAGAGAACATTGCACTGATGACTATCGATTTTCAAAAAGCTTTCGACAGCATTTCTCACAACTTTATAATCGGATGTCTAAAAACATATGGCTTCGGAACAAAATTTATCAAAATGGTTGCACTTTGTCTCCGGGAAGCTCATACAGAGTACGAATTGCAATGTAAACACATTGAAATAGGAAGAGGCTGCCGCCAAGGAGATCCATTGGCCCCAAGTCTTTTTGTCTTAGCCGTGGATCAACTTATAAGGAGGATAGACTCATCCCCAAACATAAAAGGAATCACAAACGACCATAAAATAGAAGCCTTTGCCGACGACATGACCACCCTGTATTCTGGATCAGCGATAGAGGTAAAAGGGTCAGTAGATGAGACCATTAAAATAATTGAAGAATTCGGTCTGATATCAGGGTTGAAAATCAATCTTAAAAAGACCGTCATAGTATCAAATTTGTCAAGCGATTGTGTTGGAAAGGGAATAAAAACTGCTAATGAAATAACTTTATTAGGTGCTAGAATATCACTTGGTCGATCTTACATAGAGAGCAATACAAAGGAGATAGAGCAACGAATTAGGAAAGCATCATCCAGATACTCAAGCCTTATTTCGAGCAATTTGCCTGGAAGAATTCGGATATGGAACTCTTTAATCCTCTCCAAAGTCATTCACCTCCTCAAAATAATCCCATACTGTGATAAATTTGCAGGCATGATGGATGATTTGTGTCACAATTTTATCTGTAAGTACGAAGTAAGTGGAAGAATAACATGGCAGCGTATGTCATGCCCCAAAAAATATGGTGGACTAGGTCTGCTGACCTTTCGAGGATTCTGGAAGGCTTTGCAGTTCTCTTGGTTCAGACGACTGCTGGACTCAGACTTTTCTTGCCTTAGGGTGGAGTCCAGTGGGAGAGCTGACAAAATAAGGGGAAAAGGACCGGATGGGGTGCTCGGAACACTGGAGTCTACCAACTTATTCTGGAACAGCATTGCAAAGATCAGCAAGGAAATGTCTGATAAAATTCTTCCTTTAATGACTTGGCAGGAACCTACTAAACTCAACAGCAGACTTTACTTCATTAACGACACATCGATTAAAAGGAAGCTGGATTTTATGGGGGAGATTTTTAATGAGAAGGAGAATCTATCATTTAATGAAATTTTAGAAAAAAAGACTATATTAAAGAATATCGACTTTAAAAAAAGAGAAATAGGCCCTAGGGATTGTTTTTTTAATTTCATTAAATTTTTAAATAATAAATCCATACGGTATTTACAAGTAGAAAGTTATTTTAAAACTAAATATTTAGTCCTGCTTGAAAGAAGAAGAAATAATCATGACGAAAAGGAACCAATCAGTAGCATTTTAAAAGGTTTATCAAATTCAAAGTTCGATTTTACTTTGTACTGGTTTAAATACAAAATATTAACGGGTACACTTACAACGGGAAGTATTTGTGGAAAAACATTTGAAGAAAGGAAGTGTTTCTTCTGTAAAACTAGCAAGGAGACAACGAGCCACTTTTTGTCGGGATGTGAGGCGACGAAGGAGATACGAGATCGAATTTTATTGTACGTACACCAGAATTTTAATGTACTTTTAAAACCTAGCCACTTTAACTTTATTTATATTGGCCCTCACCAGGATGATATAAATTTTTTAATTACTAAAACTCTCAGTATTTTATACAAATTCAGATCTACCAGAACTCCCCTTCCCGATAATATGATCGAAATTATAGAAAATTTATTGTTAATCCCAATATAAAAGCATACCCCATATATAACCTGCACGTTAGTTTTATTATATGTAAAGGGGGCCGGGTTTTTGTTTTTAAAAGAAAAATTTTGTGGTTTTTTTTTTGTTTCTTTTTATATATAACAATTTTCCTAATACGGTATTATATATTACTCATATTGTTTAGAATGTTTCTTATAAATATTTGGACGTGACGCGATAATTGAAATAAACAATGTTCTTGTACCTGGGTACGAGAAAAAAAAAAAAAAAAAAATTATGGAAATTTGAAACAAAGACTGAAATTGGAATCTGCATTAAATATCCCAGGGAATTATTATTTTTTAATGCACAAAATGAGTATCCTTCTAGGCTTAAATTGTAGTTGAAGTTGGAAAATAATGGGCCAAATTAGCTCAAAAGTTAGAGTCTAATTTCTCGAAAACCGTCGGACTCTGGAAAAAAGAAATTTCAGATTTGAAATCACTTTTGTTATACTGTTGCCCCGTAGGATTTTCATCTGTTGACCACTGTTATTGTAAAAATAATGGATGATAGAATAATTAATTAATTATTTTTCTATTCCCCATGGGTACATGACTCAACAGTTATAATGTGTATGTAATTAAATACCCTGGACAGTGTCCATATTGGTCCTCAAACTCCCTATTTTTCTCATCTTACAAATATTAGCACCATACTAAAAATAAAATGTTAGGATCCCAGTGCACAAGTCAGAAAAACAGTTTTACATTCAACATATATCATATATATTTATGAAGATAATTTTAGATCATAATCAGTTATCAACAATACATTACAACGAGTCTTCATTCTGCAATTCATTCAAGTATATGTATGTACTATTGGGAATTTTAGGCAAGGGTATTCTTATCAAAGCTGAATAATCAAATGATATTATTACAAAAGATCATACTCTTGTATAATTATCTAGATAACTGAGACAATGGGTAAAGACTGGACTCAATAGCCAACAAGAAATAAATCTATGAGGGAAAATCAACTGAGCTTTTCATTTTTATAATAGTACAAAGAATTGCATGGAAATCTTTTCATATAATGAATACTTAAGATTATATATTTTTTTTATTTATGTTATTAATACGTAAGACAATATTCTACAAACATACATACATAAGTTTCTTCTTTTTTTTATCCTTATATTTTCCTTGTTTTTACTAATGAAAATAATTAATTATTTTTATATTTGCATTGAATGACTCCTAATCCTTCTGATGTGAAGTGTACGTATGTACACTCTACATATTTTGTACATGAATTCTTGATTTTATAAAGAAACTAAGACCCATTTTTGTTTAGAGAGTTGAGAAGGAATATTTACTCAAAGAACTTATCTTTTTATAAATTTGTTAAAAAACAACGTTTTGAATTTATATAATGTTCTAATGATCATAATTGTACGTACCTTTTTATATAGAGAGAGGCAGTACTTTTATTTTTACCTTTAAGACGATACATACAACAATCATACACAATTGCCTTTGAAAATAATAAAGAAGAAGAAGAAGAACCTTGCGTCATCAGGATATTTCCTAAATTTTGTCTTGCATAATCACACAGGTTGATGTGGTAAAATCTACCTCTTTCTATCATCTCCAAAACTGCGTTCATCCTCAGCGACTCACCTGTGATTCCAAGTACCTGCATCGCAAGTCTTTAGATATATATAAGTTCGACATTCTCTTTGGATCTCTGCAACAAATGAAGGAAGGAATAATACGTACCTATATGGTAAATATAGTAATATATATAATGCCTTATGCTCCAAACTATTAAACCTTAAAATGAACTACTAAACTACTAAAATTCCACTCCCCATAATTGCATAATTGTCTTCACATCCATCAAAAGGGACTTCATTTTGACTAATACTTGAGTCAATAATTGCAAATATTTTGACTCTATCCATAATAAAAGACGAGTCAAAACGTTCTCTGAACCACTCGTCATGAACAAATGAAAGAATCAGCTTCAACAATTTCAGGGTCCAAATGAGCACATCCTCAAACCTCCTCAGTATTTGAAAGCTATTAGTTACAGCTATGCCTACAATGATATTGTTTATGACATTTGTCATAGGGTTCTAACGGATCCATTCATGATAATATTAAACTTATATCCCTTGCTTTCATTCGTATCTCATAGTGGATTATGAAGAGAAGGAGTCTGAGCATTCGACCAAAAATATAATAATAATTACATATGCAATTATTGAAAGATTAGATTGTAAGTTAAAAGTTTTTATATTATAATGTACGGAATAAAAAAATTGATTGTAAATTTATATTTCACATCAGCAAAAATACATAGAATAGGAATTAATCAATTATTATCTTGTTAAAAAATTGACAACGTTTCTAGAATCAAATTGTTGTCAAATGATGTTGGTTCCAAGGTGTTAATATTCTCATTTGTCAAAATACAGTTTAAATACAGTCAATTTTTAATGAAAGCAATGTTTTTTAATGAGCATACATAATCTATGAACGACTTTGTAGGAATGAGAGTAACATTATGAAGAATAATAAATTATTTACATGCCTTGATTATATAAATATTGCTCAACTTAATTAGTTCAATTAGTTCTTTCTTAATAGTGAACAATTTCCTACTATTTAAATAGAAATAGACTAAGGTTTGAAGGAATGACGCTATTGACTGAGACTCCTTTGTGAAATTGTCTTGCAGTTGAGGAGAATGAATTATGTAATTTGGCCTTATTAATTAATAAGGGGCCTATTTGTATTTCTCTTTTTGAAGAGAAATAGGGTTGGTAGAGACCATCTAAGTCCATCTAAGTATGTAAATTTTCATCCAATTTCGACCAAAAATCCACTAGAAATCAATGACTCACTGTAGGGCTACCCTGCCAGATTAGCTGAAGGGGATTTGCTTCTGGAGAACCATAGATTAAATCAAATCATAAAAAACTATCTCAATCCTTGAATATCCATATCTTCAACTCATTGCAGAAATGCTTCAAAATTCCTCTCTAGAGGATACCGAATGGTCAATTCAAAGAGATATGTTACATTACACAATAAGTGTAAAGAATACAAATTTAAATATTGACCATGGAACTAAGGTAGGTTTTAAAAAATGAGATTAGAATATCCTGATTTCTCATGGGTATTTATGCATCCTTCTTCTTCTTCTTCTTATTTTTTTCATCATGTACTTTGAAAGGTAAATGGTAACTCAAATACTTTTTAAATACATATGTGGAAATACATAGACACTTTGCTTTAATGATGGAGAAGGCATGACTTATAAAATGCATAACTTAGGTAATAATGAATATGTATAAAATCAAATTGGTGATAAATAATTTTTTTTTAAACTATGCATTTGTTTGGATGTAAATAAAAATTCCATGTTCCGTTGCTATGTATGTACAATGGTATGATGAAATGTAGAGAATGAATTTAATCACACTTTTTTTGTCGTTTTCAAATTCAATATGTGAATAAAAACTAAAGAACAATATTAATGAAATTTAACATCATAATAAATTGATTAGAATGTCATGTCAACAAAATTAATCACATCTACAAAACGATTCTATATAGATGATAGTAATACAATTAATACAAATTAATTATCGAGGTAATTTCATTTAGTTCTTCTTTAATTCATTGTTCCAGAGCTGTTCTTGATCTTTGCTTCGAAATGCTTAAATAATTTCTTTCAGCATTTAAAATAGAAATTCAATTAGCATTTAATAGAAATTTTATGAATCTCATTAATCTGAGTGTACCGTTTGCCCCCTCTTTCATCAATTCTTTCACCCGCTAAAATCCACCTATAATATAAGCAGTTGTCTTAGGGGTACCACCAAGAGTCTGAGCAAGGATTCTCCAATCACCATTTGCTGCTTCTTTTGCAGCTAAAATCTGCCTTCTCTTTTGCGCCTGATTTTATTTTTTCTTCAGTCCGGTCATTAAGGTAAAAAATATTATTATTGACCAATCAAATAAAGGACATCTTCAATGTCTTGACTCCTACTTGGAAAGGAATAATATCCCTACACCTAGTCGCTCTGCACCAATTTGGTCAGCCGAGCGGGGATATTGTGTTGCAAGAGAATGGTGCATTGGGAACTTTGATCTTGTTGGGTATACTGATGGCTCGAAGATCGATGGTCATACTGGTGCAGGATGGGCCCTAACTAGTGGCGACATAGTGATTGATGAAAAATCTATCAGGCTAGATGATACCAATACGGTGTTCCAGGCTGAAGTCGAGGCTATCCGAAGTCTTGTCTGTGAACTTAATCTCAGTAAAACAGAGGGCAAAAAACTGCTAATCCTTAGTGACAGTCTTTCTGCCATACAAAGTTTAGATACTAGACCGGGAGACATTTTGACGGCAGAAATCGCAGACTGCATGAACCTTCTGGAAATAGCCAACTGCTATATAACTTTGGGATGGGTAAGAGGTCATAGCAACTTCACCGGTAATGAATATGCCGATATGCTGGCTAAAGAGGGGGCTCGTGGTGGTATACCAGTCTCAGTCCACCCTTCTACTTGTCAAGTGAAGAATGCTCTGAAGCGGGAGACTTTGTTTAAATGGAGGACTACTTGGCTGGCGATGAGCAATTGTCGACAAACAAAGAACTTCATTTCTGAGCCATATGTTGGAAGAAAGCTATTTACCTTCAAGAGACATCAAGTGACCAAAATAGTGGGACTAATCACAGGGCACATCAGTTTGAAGAGGCATCTTCATAAAATGGGAATGACAAATGACCCATTCTGTAGGCTTTGTGAGGAGGGAGAGGAGACTCCCATTCATCTTATACAAGAGTGTCCACGACTTGCACAAGGGATGGACGAGATCGCCGTGGAGTCGCTGGGAAAAAGAAAAACCCTGGAGGAATATATTTACAAAGTTTTTATGTATTTGTGCAAATTTAAATTATTTTCTATAAATAAAGAAGTTTGCTCCTAGATAGTCTATTACCGGCTGATACCGGATTAAGTTCCGGTGAGGTGGGGCTAATCTAGGAGCTAAACAAACAAACAAATATTATTCTATATATATACTATTTATTTTATATTGAACTTCCTTATTCCCATATTGAACACGAAAAGGTAGATGCAACCATGTAAATAAATAAAATAAAAGCATTAAAAATACTTGTTCGCGATGTAATAGTAAGCCTCATTAAAATTTAGTTTGATCCGTAACATGACTGCATTTGTATAATGAATTTAAGTATGTTTATGAGATATAAATAGGTGATCATGAAACAAATATGAGCTAATTTAAAAATACCACTTTAACAAAGTTTTTTTTCTTCTTCTGTCTGAATAGTATCACATTTGCTTTAGTATCTCCTATGTATGAATTATTTTTCTTTTAATTCATTTCAATTTATGCCCTAATTATAAGTAGTGTTCATAAAAATAAACCAATTTAAAATGCATTTTATCTAAACAAGGAGTCGGTAACTTTTTTTTTTTTTTTTGGGGCAGGGGGGGGGGCGTATGAAAGCTGTAAGTCAAATATTTTCCCATTCCTTGTGGAGCATAAAGTATTTTTTAACACAAAATATGGCTAAATGTATCAAATATTTTAAAGTCAAATCAACTTTTTTTAGTATACATAAATCTTCTTTTTTATTAAATGTTTAACTAAGTTTAAAATACTTGGGAAAAGACTTAGGATCATCAGGAAACTCAAAAATGTTCAAATAATGTTTTAATGTCTTTTCCTTTCCTCCTTATTCCTTAATTATTATTATCATCCCACTTGCCAACGTTTGAATTTCTTAAAGGATATTTCGCACATCAGAAGCAGAACAAACCTTTTTGTATTGTCACCTGATAAGGGTTTGTTTCTTTTTCGTTCAGTGAAAAAATAAATTTAACCTTGTTCTGGTGATTCAGTGCAAAAAAATTATGTATCTACGGAAAGATATTTGTCCGAATATCTAAGCTAGATATTTATATCAACGTTGGATTCATTGAAAGATCGTTTAATTAGGCAATTAAAGATAGTTGCGAGTCCTTTGGAGTTGGATTAAATACGTAAATCTATGACGTAAAAATCCTATAAAAAGAACAAAGGAATCAATCAAGGTACACGACGAGCATTTGGGATTAACAAAAACACACTGTATTCTCCTTTCAGCTGATTTTCATCATTTGACTCTTTTGATTTAAAACAGCTGAGTCTACGTGTTATGAACTCGTAAAGGGTATTCTTATTATTTCTGATTTTGATGCATAAAAAATATATTAAATTAAGGATTGCACGCCCTTTTTTTGAATTTTGAACATATTACAAGTATTAATTATTGATTTGTGAGTGGTACCGTTTATAAATATATAGTATATCTATATATTTGTTGGTGACTCTGATCAATACCTTTAATAGGGTGAATGAGGCTAATGTGGTAGAATGGATGAAACAATTTGGAGAAATTGTAAACCATTACCCCAAACGAAACCCTGTGGATACCAAAGCAGAGAAAAAATACAAGTTGTAAAAGGATATTTGGCGATTGTTGGTAATAGGGAAGGACATTTTCCTAGAACAAAAAGGAGAAAAAGTGCCAAAGGTTCTGTGGTTTTTTCTTTCGATAGAAGTTCGGTTTATCTTAAGAAAAAATATAATGACAATAAAGCTTGTGGCCCAGATGGTATCATCAGCAAGGTTTATTCTCTTTTTTCGGGTCAAGTTGTTCAATACCTGGTAAAAATGGGTGAGGATATGGAGAAGAAAGGTAAAATTTGCAAGTCTCTTACAAGGGGAAGAATTGCATTAATCCCTAAAAAGTATGATGGGTCTGATTTTAGTCACTGGAGACCTATAACGGTTCTGAATGAATCATACAGGATTTTATCAGGAGTTTTAGCGCAAGAAATGGGGACGATAATTAATAAAAAAGTTGGAATTTACCAGAAAGGTTTTTTAAAATATAGAAAAATATCTGATATATCACGAAATATACAACCGGCCATTGATTCAGTTGAGAGAAGGAAAAAATTTGGGGCAATCATTACAATTGATTTTTCCAAAGCCTTCGACCCTGTTCGTCAGAGTCATATCCTGAAAGCTGTAGCTAAAATGTTACCTAAGACATTCTTCAACCCTGTGCGTGCATTGCTTCTTAATGGTACATCAATTCTATCCATTGGTGGGAATGAGAGTAAGCCTATAGTACTAGGCAAAAGCTGCAGACAGGGTTGTCCATCTGCTCCACTCCTGTTTATTATCGCAATTGAAGAATTTGTCTCAAGAGTGTTAAAGAAATTTGGAGGGTTTGGGATAGAATTTGAAGGGAGTTCCCATTTGATTGACGTGTATGCTGACGATGTTACGCTGACTTTGGAAGGTAATTCTGAAACTCAGATTTCAAAACGATCCTCGAGTTTTTTTGCTAAGATATCTGGTCTTTCTCTAAACAGAACCAAGACGGCCATTCTACCAATAGGACTATGGGGTCCTTCTTAGGGCCTTAAAATTGGCGCATGTGAGACTGAAAGTAGGATTGAAGTTCTGGGGATAAAATGGTGTATAAAAGGTATAGAGGAGGAAAACTGGACAGATATTACCTCCCTCGTTTACCCTAGAACTCTGAAGTGGAGAAATCTAAATATTCAAAAAAGAATCGATCTGTATAACACTAAAATCGTTTCTGTCGTTCTCTACAGAGCAACTGCTAGCCCTTTAATTGCAGAGAGGGCAATCATAGAAGAAGGAAAGTGGTTAAGAAACGTATTTCACCATAACTATCTACGTGTCGTTCAAAGTTCAAAAAGACATCTTGGGGGAGGTATTTCTCAGCTCTCTGTAATTTTGCCCAATGTCTACGTGAAGATATTTATTGATATTTCCAAGAATCCTTGTATGGAATGGAGGAGAACTGTAACTTTTAATAAAATATATAATTGGCTTATGATGGGATCAGACCTCACAAAATATATAACTTCGAGTATCTCTCTAGAGTGGGGGGCAGCACACAGAATAATTTGGAAAGCTAATCCGTCTTTTGAAAGTGACTCTACGGTGGACATAATAAGAAGAAATCACACGAAGACATTTTTCTTCCAAAACTTGGGGAACCCTAGGGACTTGGAAGAGATGGCAATTAGTCATGAAATTTTGACTTTTCATGATATAAGTCGCCTAAGACCGTTTCATGATGGGAGATTTAAATACCCCTTGTCAAGATCTTCAAATTATTACAATGTACCAAAGCCATGTCATCTTAAAATGACGAAGTTCGGTCACAGTGAAGAGATGGATAATATCTTTAATAAATATTTGAAAATACTTGATCTCCCTGAGAAGTGGAAAAAGAGAATTATAAATTCTCTCTCAAGAATTTATGATGGCAGAAAATTTACAGTCCAGCTGCAAATATCTGCTGATTGTATAAGGTTTTGGAAACCCTGTAAGAATTGTGGTAGACTATATAATTCTACCATTCATGCCTTTGATGATTGTCTGGTAGTCAGAATACTAAAAATATTTGTAACTCTTAATGTAAAGGGGCTGCAAAAAGATTCTGCTGACAAATACACCAAAGCCATTATTTTATTTGGCCTTGGCAGTAACGGCAGCTCTTTAATTAAAGCCTTGAACTTTGGTATCCTGAGCTCAAAGGCCTTAATTGCAAGGAAAATTACAGTGTGTGATCCTCTCCATTCCTTTGAGCTACAAAGTGTTTTAATATCGCCAGCGGCAAGATATGCTGCGTTAGAGCTAAAGATTCCTTCTCTCTGGGACGAATCTTGGAGGTATGCGTCGAAGGAAATCAAATATTTCCCATCGTTATCCCTCATTCATCGGAAAACAATGTTCAAAATTATAAAGTGACTTAATAAGTGTAATTAAGTTTGATTGTTTTTAAAAGGAATGGTTGTATTTTAAAATGTATATTATAGGTATATGAATTTGTTTAAGTTTAGCTCTAAAACTAAAATTTTAAACTAAAATGTTTATTTATATTTTACTGTAACGTATTAGTTTTGGTTTTTATGTATGTATATATATATATGTATGTACATATCATAAAAATGAACTTTGGAATAAAAAAAATAAATATTAAAAAAAAGCAGAACAAACCAATGAAGCATTTATTCATGATAATTAAAGCTTAATTATTCTTCTTTTTAAAAATGATCGCTTAATTGCTTCTTGTTTGTATGTATATACGTATATACATACATAAAAAGGAACGTACCTCTAAAATAATTTAAGCTTATTTTTTAATTTACTTCGTAAATGTTTGTGCTTCTTAATTAATTTATATGTATATGTATGTATGACCCGTGAGAGTAGTTTCAGAAAAATACTTAAATAGGTGAAAAGGAGCATTAAATATGAAGGGGGGGGGGGAGGGAGGAGCGAACTTAAAAAATTAATCAACTAGAAGAAATATATATATATATTATATTTAAAGCACATTTTCACTAACGTTACAGACTGTATAATAAACCAAAGGTAACTCCATGCTGGATACATCAAATAGAGGCACTTAATTATTGATGGATATATCTAGTAAAAATCAATGCTCCAATTTTGAAACTACTCTATGTATGTATATAATAAAATATGACAAATATTAGCAAAAAAGAAAAAAAAAAGTATTAGAAAGGTTATTTATCTACCACGTGATGTTGCTTTAATATGACGACAACAACAAACTTTTAGACTCCTTTGAGTACCTCTCAACCTTTCATTATACAAAAAAAAGAAAAGAAAAAAAAAGGTCTTTAATTATACGGTATATAGTCAAGCAACTATGGACAAAAGGAAGGAATTGTTCACACGACGAGCTTTTTGGGATGAAGAGACATAGATTGTATGTACTCTTCCATCAGCTTTTTTCATCAGTTGACACTTTTGATTTAAAGCAGCTGACTCTGCATACGTGTTATGAACTCTAAAAGGGTATTATTATTATTATTATTTATGGTTTTGATAATTTTATATAAAAAACATATTAAATTTTTCCTTTCCCTTTTGAGAATTGAGGTTGCAAGTGAACAAAAAAGCTCAACAGGTGATTCGAGTTAAACCAATCAAAGTTCACTACACTTTTAAGGAATAAGAGAAGGAAAGAATTAACATCTGACAAAAAAGGAGATGTTAATGTTTGTAAGGTACCCTTGGGGTGGTAAAATCAAAGACAAAGATGAGTATATGTATTGTGTATTTACCCACAAGAACTTCTCATCATATATAATTTTTTTCACGAAAAGACATTGCGTGATTTATATAGTCTCTGCTCCTTACGATCATAATAATATAATTCATTGCACTACTTAGTAGAACTATTGAGCTTGACCCAAAAAGATATAGAAAAACTTTGCTTCATAGCTTGAACAAAACTTTGGAATTCGATCAGACTTATTTGACTTTTGTAAGTAAATACAATTGGTGTTGATTTCGAACTCGATTGTATCTCTTTTCGACACTCCTTCCAGAATGATTTTGTGTCAAGTCGAGTTCTGGGGTTCTATTCTACTAACTTTGTGATTACCTTCAAGTTCATTTTATTTTATTTCCTTTGTCTAAAAGCTAATTGAATAATATTAGGTGAAGTAAAAAGTTCTAAGTATTTTTCTTCTGCTTTATTTCGATAATAAAATGAACATAGTTAGGATTATGCCTAATGTCCTTGCTCCCTTGATATTCCTGGCAGATTGTGATGCTTGGTCAAAGAAACAAAGGGACTCACACCATGTATGTGTCACATAAGCGCCACCAGAAAATGTCTGAACAAGAAATATTTTACTAAAATGATAGAGTAACTTTTTGAATGTCTTTACCCCTTAAAATAACACACATTTTTGGGGGGCCTGATTGAAACAAATAGTTACCTTAGATTCAAAAGAGTACAAACAAATTTAAAAGTGATATATTATATTTGATTATATGGAACTACAAAAGTTTGTGATATCTTTTGATTTCTGCTCAAAATATGTACCGTACAGATAAATTTACATTAAGGAAATTGAAGTTAACTTAATAATGGATCTTAAAAAAAATCAAAAATCACTTAACTTTACCTAAAATAATACCCTTTGGGTTATTTCGATATATGTACATAACACAAAAGATTGTCACCAAACCTATTTTTTCTATTTATTTTATAAATTGATGTTTTTAATTGAATTATTCGTACTATACATTTATGGATATTGACAATATGAAATGAGCGTCGTAACTTTTAATTAATATGTGTTTTGTAAAGGAGAAAAAGTTCAAAATATTGAACTTTTATCTTTTATACCCTCGTATAAAAAATTTAAATTTACAATATCCCTGAATTAGCCCTTCGATAGGGACACACACAAAAAGTAAACACTTCAACTCCTTTTTCATCCTATAAAGTATAATTGAAGAGTTTGAGAGTTTATACGATTCCATGATCAACATACAGCTATCTCGAGACATATCCGAGTTCAAATGACTGCAAGCCCGGGTCTTAAAGTCAAAGTTCTTCCATGGTTTCGAGCTCAATCTCCCATAGAAAGTTGATGCTTCTTCCTCCAAGATGGGGGATTTTCATAATGATGACGTCATGTAAGAGCACTTTATCAATAAACAAAACGATTTTTTTTGCCAAATTTACATTTGTATTATTTAAAAACCCATGATATTGAGCACAGATTTTTTTCTTGCTTTTAAAAGCATAACTTAGTAAAAGATAAGATCAAAGTCTTCTTCTACAGTAATATTTTAGGCCTTCTAAAGTACCTTTAACTTTTAACTATATGCAAAAGAGTAAACCATCGAAGCGAAAAAAAAATGAGAAATATAAAGATATGTATGTAGACTATACGTGTACAAGGATGTATTAATAAATAATAAGAAGGGAACCGGATCTCAAAAAAGTTGTATTTTTGAGATCCTAAGAGAGCTCTTCCTCCCCCCCCCCCCCCCTCTTTTTTTTTTTTCAACTAGGGGATTTTTGCATCAATCAATAATTTCTAATTTTTACCCAAAGCACTCTTTATATTAGAGGGTATCACACAAACTCAAAATCGAGACATGTTATTTGCCTCTAGATCAAAATCTAAGAAAAAGCTAAGAATCAATATAAAGCTTGAATGTTGTTGTACACTATGAAGAAAGTTAAATACAATATTAATTTTAAGTATGTGTATTTGAAATCTGCTATTTCTCTAAAAAAATAATTGAAAAAATTACAAATTGAATTATTTGGGAAGAGGTGAAGACACCTCTGTATGCGTATTTTATGAAATGGTGAGGAGGGGTAGAAACATGGTTCGCTCTTTATAGAAACAAGGAAAATTATTTTAGCAAAAATGCTAATAAATAATACATTTATATTTGGATGCGTGAAAGCAAATGTATTTTATGACTTTAGTAGAATTTGACTTCATACGGAATCCATTTAATTGACAAGACAATTCAAATTCAAGATGGTTAGAGTGATCATATTTGAGCTTTTCATTTGTATGATACCCCTAATTATTATCAGATTTAATTTATGAAGATATCAGATTTGTATTCCAATCTCACCAAGTGTGAAGGGATTGAGTGTATGTTTCTCCAGAGGAGCTGAATGGACAGTACGGGAGTTAAATGCTCTAAAACAGTGTTCCTCAAACTTTTTTTTTTTTTTAAATCCCAGGGTGCAATTGAGCATTTGACTAATTCTACGAGATGTACCTACTATTCTGCTTTGGCAAAGGGCTTGAGAAACGCGAATCATAAATTGTGTGTGTGTTTTTTTTTTTTTTTTGAGAACATAACATAATATCTGTGAATTAGATGAGTTTTCAAAACTGATAGATTTAAAAGTATCTTAATGAAGTACATAATATTTACATGTCAACTTTTTTTTTGCTTTTAGAGTTGGATCAGTCCCTGATCTGAATTCCTCATCGGTCTTTTTTCTTCTTTGATGCTCACTCCCTCCTTTCAGTGGGAACACAGACAAAATAGCATTTGAAGTTTATTTTATTTTTGTTTCTACTGAAAAGAAGAAGAAAGACTCATTACGAATTCAGTCCTAGAACTGTTTCAATACGTCTTGCTATGGGAAGTTAAGTGAGAGTAGCTGTCCATTCTCTTCCGCGTGTTATACTTTCAAGTACATAATACGTAGGTATTAGTAAAAGGAAGTAAATAAATCGAAATTATATATATATATATATATATGTATATAGATATATAATTTTATACTTTGCTTCCAAATGATCCTTGGTTTCAATGAAGAATTTGATAATAAGGAGTTCTTTTCCTCAGAGACTTTTGATCTATTCAAATGCTTTTTCTATTATTACAAATGAAAATCCGATTCATTGTTTAGGAACTAGGGTCTATGAAGCTTGCTTGAATTAATATGTCATCCTGATTATTCCTTTTATATCGTCAATGCATGTAATTACACGCGTCGACAAAAATTATTTAAACATGGGTTGTAATGCTCTGATCCAGATTTTGTTTTATGCTCAAAAATTGAAAATTTAGCTCAATAAGTTAATGTACTTTTGTGAGCACAGGATCATTTTACTAAATTCTCATCTTTGTTTCATAACATCAATTCCAACTAAAATTTTAAGATAACAAAGGAAGTGGCTTTACAAAAGTATTAAAACTTATAGTGGATACTAGATTTTATATTCTAATTATATTCTCTAAATTATATTAAATAAACAATCAGAGCTCAAAAAATAGTTATTTATACTTTAGAAGTACTAGGCGGTGATACATACATATACATATAATATACCTGAGTTTCTGAGTTTTAAAATATATGGAAATGTTTTTTGTAATAGATCAACTTGAGACGCCATGGTTATAGAATTTCTCTCTCCCCCCCCCCTTTCCACAAACACACATAATACAAATCCATTCCAGTGCCACTGCTCCAGAGCCTCTTCAGGTGTACTTTTTATAGAATTTATGTAAAAAAAATTAAAGAGGATATATATATATCTGATAATGTCCCATCAATGACTGTTGAAAATAGTTGTTTTTTCGCAATAAATGTTCCTTCCTCAGGCACCCCCCCCCCCCGAAAGTGCCATTTTAACAACTATTTCCCGCCTTAGTCTGGACTATCTCCTCATTTTTAGGATTCCGACAAATCTTAATTTTTTTTTAGCTTTTTCTATTCGTCCAGGAACCAGTTTTTTTTGTTTGTTTGTTTGACCGAGCATTACTGTCATCCAGGAGGACTAGGGGGCAGGATAAGCTAAGGGTAACTTGACCCAATAAAATACTTAAGTTATATCCTGTTGGTCTCTGAGACTGTTAAAAGGTCGCTGGAGGCTGATTTCGATACCAAAATACGATTTGAAGGATTAGATGGCCGAATCTGTGGTTGTCTATGTAGTCAAAAGTTTTAAAAAATGGTTGATTTAGGAAGTTTGAGTGCGATGAAATAAAAAAACAACGTACAGTTGGCCGTTGTATTGAGGGGTGTTTACACTAAGTCATTATTTTATTCCAGATCTATTACTAAAAAGATCAAAATTTGTTCAATTTTTAATAAAAAGATTGAGAAGCAATGCCTTTTAGAGTATTAATAATTATAATGATGTACTTATCCAGTATTAATTCATGCAAAAAGTCAATACCTATCGTAAGGTACATTACTTTTTACTCAGAAGCAAGGTATATACTTTACTTCATATTGTATGGCTTAATTTTGCCTTAATGGATTAATGATTCATTTTTTATGTTTTGTAATGAATAATAAAAAACCCCGAAAATGAATATGCTAAAATTATTCCTTTCTCTTTACCGTAAGTGCCGTAAACGTGTGTGTGTGGAGGAGGGAGAGGGGGGGGGGTAATCGGTGACAATTATCCCCAAATGTCAAGTGGAGAGCATTTAAAACTGCAGAATAGTCATAGTATTCTAATAATTCAGAACATATCCTATATACATGGATTCTTGTCCTTGTTAATCGTTTATTTTTTTTTGCATTTAATTGTAATCCCCCCCCCCTCCTCCTCCACCATAGAGTTTTGAGAACCCCTGCTCAGATGTTGGTCTGATTAATAGACTCCTTCTCTTCACCTTGAATCATGTACTCTGATTCTACATTACACTGGTCAACAAGTCAAGGGGTATATGTAAGTATGTTTCTATAAATATCTTAGTAAAAAGAAACTTATACAAATAGTTAAAGTAGAAACGATTTACAAAGGATTAACTGCGTCTTAGCATTTTATAGAATGATTTTCTACTTGTTATATTCAAAATTGAATTATATTCTATATATTCCATGCTATGGTATTCCTTCCAAATCCCAAAGCATACAACTAAAAGTTCCCACACAGATCACGTGGAGTCCATCCCGTGGTGCAGCCAGCACAAACAACGCCTCGGGCCTGGCATTGAATTTATTGTCCTTTTTCTTCCTTAAAAACAAGTATCACACTGTAAAAAATATAATATTTTAATACTTTATTACTTGGAAACAGATTAATTTTAAGAGGTCAATATAATTGGGGGAATCAAATAAACTTAAACGGCATCCGCACGTGTACTCCACCGAGAGTCCATGCTACTTTATTGGTACAAAATTACATATTAATTCCAATAATTGTGTTGTTAAGAGGCTTGGCAATCACGCTCAAATAAAAGATGTTCAGAGTGTGTCCCAGACTCGTGCATCAATGATAAAGGGTTTTTCAATGGGGATGACGCATTTTTATTTCATTAGGGACTGCAAACTACGTCATATTTTGTTTTGTTTTAGTTTACATTTATACTCACAAATAGCCAACAAATTATTATTGAGTAGATTAACCTTGAGCAGGCTTTGCAAATAATCCTAATTTATTACCAAAATTCATGTTTGGTCGTGTCAATTTTATTGTTGATGATAATAATTGCAGCATTGTTGTGTATGGAAATCGATATCGAGCCATTATAACGGATTATTTTTGACCCCAATTGGATGTTATGGACTTGTCACACAGCAAACAATACAATTGATTTATTGAAGAGCAAATTCAATTGGCTCCCTACCTCATGCAATTGGACGTCTTTGGACTATTTTCTACGGGGCCAAGTAAAATCATTGGTCTACACCAGTGCTTCTCAATTATTTTCTGGTATGCCCCCCCTAGCAAGAAGAAAACAATTCGCGCCCCCCCCCCCACTCTTCGCGGCGACTATAAATAATATCATTTGTCTATAAAATTGTTATGAATTTATTAATGAATCTTGTTAACATTAAAGAAAATAAAAAAGAAAGAGATACAGTTCAACTTACAACAAAGAATAACTTTATTAACATTGTTTTTTAGTCTGTAACAGAAAAGATTTTAAGTGCATCAATTCACACGCGCCCCCCCCCAGGGGAGGGCCACTATTTGAGAAGCACTGGTCTACACCAACAAGCTAACGACACTAAAGAAGCTCAAAGCAAATATTGAATTCGCAATTCCTGCAATTTCTATCGATTACAACGAAAAAGTGTTAGAAAACTGGGTTCAACGATTGGACTTCCCCAAACGTGCCCGTGATAGTCATGCAAAAGAAATTGAATTCAATACTTAATTGTAATTGAATGTATGTTACTTCAACACTCAAAAAGAAATTCCTTTACATCTCAAACCCCTTTAATTTTATTTAAAAAAGGAAATGCGATTCTCTTATTTAAAAACCCTTTGTTAATACAATGACTTATTTTGTAATCTTCAGATATGGGTGAAAAACTAACAGTACATCAAAGAATTAAATTGGTTTTCATAGTTGGAAAAAATAGTGCAACATACCGCTCGTTAGTTGAAGAATTTGAGTATAATCATCCTGAACGAGAAAAGTTATTAAATTGTCTTGATTCGGCTTCAATTGCTGATTGTAAGGAAAGTGATGAAGAAACATCAAATAAAGTTGTAGCAAATATCACAAGAAGCCCTTGTGAAATGAAAATAGAAAATAAGACAGGAGCTAACAATGAGTGGATCATTCTTCAAAGAAATAGATTTCATCCATATAAAGTTCATCTTGATAGGCCTTTAGAGTTTTGTGAATGGGATCATTAATGTTCAGCGAGGAGAGCAATTTTTCATATAAATTGGCATGTAAATCGACACAATATGTGCCATTGATCAAAAGCAAATCCTAACTGGAATGAGGAAAAATAATCCTACGTATTTTCATGACGTAACTACCTAAATCAGATTTTTGAAAGGAAGAGGTCCAGTGGAGTGGTCACCTCGATCACCACATCTATTTTCTTTTGGGACATTGTAAATCTCTTGCTTACCACAATCGTCGCCGAACTCTAAATGAACTAAAAAATGCAATAACAACAGAAAAGTCAAAAGATAAGCACTCAAACAGATAGTTTTATAGAGAGAATTGAAGTATGTATCAATGTAAAAGGCGAACAATTTGAGCATCTGTTATGATTATTACCAATGGAATTTCTATTAATATTTATTTATAAATATTTTATTTATGGTGCGCAACTTCTGGGACATTATTTTATTAATGCTGGATTTATTATTATATTTCAAATAAAAGAAAAAGAAACAAGAGAGTGCGCGCTCTACGCAGTACATATATCTGTTCTCCTTTATTTCTCCTTCCTTTATGTTGCAATGAAGACATTTTAAAGAAAATTAATAGTATTAACTTTTAAAGACTTTTTCTTTAATTAAAAAAGTTATAAAATAATAAACAATATTTCTGAATGAATTTGGACGATATTGAAAGAACATTATGAGATTTTATTAATAGTAATATATGTATAGTCCAACTTTGGGAGCTCATCCTGGCTGTTAGAGCAAAATAAACATCTTTTTTTAATATATAAGCGCCCTTATGTATGAAAAAGAATATAGTTTATATAGTTTGTTTTTATTTTTTTAAGCCTATAGGAATTAGTCATTTTTTTATAGCCGATCTAGTGACTGCGTGTTCAATCAAAAAAATTATAATAAATTTATTTTAAATCGTTTTTTTAATTGAGGAAATATTTTTTTCCAAATGCAAATTTCCAAGACTCTACCTACAAAGCTCTAAAAGTTATAGATAAAATGATAACGACGATTAAGGGGAATGAATTGCGATGATAAGAAATTTGGGTCGGAGGAGGGCTTCATATTAGATCAAAAATTATTCAATTCAGAGATTGTTATTTAACATTTTTTTTTCTTTTGTCGGTTGTACTTTGAATGACCCCAGGGTATTAATTCAATAATATAATTCCTGCCTTCTCATTACGCTCTCCAAAAGTCCCATCCCTATCTCTTGGTTAAAACCAACTTGTTAGAGCATGTGTAGTTCCCTTTACTACAATAGACTTTGTAAATGAATAGGAATTACTATTATTCTCAATTTGATAAAGTAGCTTATCGATAAAGTCCTCGTAACTCGTTCATTAGTAGAGCAAATTTTATACAAATGTATGTTAAAAAGTAACTCTTTGCTACCTAACATATTTCATGAGTTAGTTAATATATGGTAAATTTCAATTGATTGTGTCCATGGATATATGTTAATTATCCCTCATGAACTCATTTCAGGTCATATTCTATATTTAGTTTGTTTGTTTTAAATTAGGGAATCATCTAGACCCTGGAGTAAGGGCGGGTGAGTTATTGCAATTAAAGATAAATAAAATATATTTTAATATATATATTTATATATATATATCTCTGAGCCTAGATTAACCCAACGTCTAAGCTGGCCCAGATTTAAATATTTAGGTATACTTACATTAGTATATTATTTTTAATAGCAATGAATAATGAATGTTGGATCAGAGAGTACTTAATTAATTGTGAAGAGCAATTCCAGACCTATACCCCATATGGGACACTTCAAATTAATTCTCGGTCAATTAAAAGGGAAGGGAGTTTCAAATGTACTCTCAATTATTGGAATACTATGACCATTTTGCAGTTTTAATGGAATAAATATTCGTTTTCGTGTAGAAGAGTATACATCAATTTCAGGGGGTAATTATCTTAGTCAAAAGACACTACACTCCACATGCTTCATTATCATAGGCATTTATCAAAGGTTGCTTAGTGACACTAAGCAAAAAAGGTCTCAAATGTATTCTACCATTCAAACCATTTCAAAATAAACAACAATGTGAAATATTTGTTTTTAAAACCCATTGTGACATTCTTTTCCAACTCTCATTTGTCAAAAACAAAACAAAACAAAACTAACTAATTCTTGTAAGTATTAATGAACTTAACTGACACTACATAGGTTTGTCAATAAAGTAAGACTCAAATACTTCAAATTCCATATGGTTAATTTTATTGCTAAACAGGAGATACTACATGTGTATCAACTCTCCCTTCATTGACTTTTTTGCTTATTTCCCTTGTTTACAAATACTTATACGTTTTCTTTTGTAATAAACAATATTTCTATAGAATATGAGGGCTTGTAATGGGCTTTTATTTATAAAGGATTTGGCCGACTTTTGGACCTACTCCGGCACCTTACACCCCTAGGAGTCCTTTTAGGCCAAAACAAAGACTGAAAATGGAATTTTTATTGAATACACTAGCGGTTCATTACTTTTTAATGCACAAAATGAGTGGCATCCTTCTAGTCTTAAATTGAAGTTGAAGTTGGAAAATGGGCCAATAAGCTAAAAAAGTAGGGTCCGATTTCTCGAAAACTTTAGGACTCTCGAAAAAAAAAGTACAGATTTGAAATCAGAGTGCAAAACTGAATGACTTTTATTATATTATACTTGTGATTATTTTTTATTAGGAAGCAGAGTGTAGAGTCTAGGGAATTTGTCATACTGGCAAGGTAGGTCACACTCTCAGAAATTCAAATATTGATGAAATTATTCAGGATTGTCGTGTGTGTACCTCTAGAATACTCCATTCTGAATGTATAAAGGCGCTCTATTTAGAGGATTTGGAGAAAAAGGCTTCCAAATTTTAAGATTCCAGATTCGAGTTTTCATGTTAACTTTTTAATCTCTACAAAATTGAACTTCCTATTTTCCAATTTATCTTTTTTGCTTTGAGTTATTTGAATGAATTATTAAGGGATGTTACCTCAAATGATAGCAACCTTTTGAATCATATTCTGGATACATTTACCTAAAATAATATTTATAGTCATTGGAAAATAATTCCTATAATTAGACTTACAATTATGCTATTTAATATTTTTCTAAACATAAATATTATTACTTATATTTAGAAGGATAATAATTATATTATCATAAACAGAGTGAAAACAAGTGTGAATCATATCTTCGATGTAATTTATTTAACTTGAGATGTCAGAATAAAATCTTTCATGGAATTTCAAAAAGGAGCCAGAGTATATAATATTTCATTCTAAAATACGATAAAGTAGTCAGTATTTTGAGAGCCCCTTTCAATTAATAAATAATAAATAATTTTTTAAATTCCTTTTTTGAGAGTGTATGTTTTGAGTGCAAGTTGATATCAAATTAAAAATGACGTTTCATGACGAGGGGTATATCCCCGTTCTAAAGAAGAAAATTAGTTCACTCTCCCTCCTCTTTCTCTGTCTCCTTCATGACTTGACTTCTTCAAACTATAGACTTGAAAGTCAATTCTCTATGTACTTGTACAAAAATTGCCTTTTAAGAGGAGTAAATCTCGTTTAAACGAGCATAATGATGGAGATCTATATACGGGGGAAAAAAACAGAATAGAGAAAGAGATTTTTTTTTTTTGTGTGTGTGTCTCTGTGTTTTTTTTTTTTTTTTTGTTTTTTTGGAGGAAAATGAATCACACAAGATCTTAGTACAAAAAGTTTTCCCTTCATGTTCACATCTTTCATTATTTCAAAAGCACACTTGCAACTAAAGTGATCATTGGGATCCCTGGAAGAGAGGATTATCCCTGAGTTTGTAAGGTAAGTAAGGGTTGTATGCATCATCACCAATCACTATCTATCAATTCATGTACATGTCTTTTGTGGAATTTGTTTGCTTTGTGGTTATTAATGCATTTGCTTATCAATAATATAAGTACACATGTGGTTAGGGAGACTATGTATTACTATGTTCCGAGGTAGATAATCTAATCATGACGATAGTAGAAACACAGTAAATGTTATTACAAAGTTAGGAATTGACTCTGGGAAATTTCATTTTTTTAATTGGTGCTTGTTCTTCTTCTGAGAGGTCCAATAAATTATTTTTAAAATGAATCCAGACTACGAACGTATCTACAGGATTTGGTTAAAGGTCGACATTGTTCTTTTATTCTTACTTGGGATCCTGTCTTCTGTTCTCTCCGTAAGGCATTCCTCAAAATTTCTCCATATTTCCATTACCATTAGTTGTCTGACTCAAATCATTATCATCTTTGGATCCATGATTGCCGTCAAGGTCATGGCCATTAAAACATCCCTTCAAAATGTGAGCAAATGGGTCTATGTAGAGCAGACTTGTACTGCACTTAGTTTCATATCTCTGGCTTGTGTACTTAACCTCTCCATTGGATTGTGTTTTTCGGGTCTAATATCTAAAGGGATCGGTTCTGGGATCGGTGCTCTCATAGTTTTAAGTATGTACATATATTTCTCTTATAATGCTTATGTATTTTTATTTTTTTTTGCTCACTCTTTGTAGTGATACTTGCATTAAAGTTAAATATTGGTCATCAAGTAGTAAGTAAATTGGATGACAGGAGGCTTGATGTGTGAAGGCGTGGATCTACTACTTATGTTAAAATTGTTTAAAAACACATTTAAATCGAATAAATATCGTTTTGGTTTAAAAAGAGTATTTACAAAACAGCTTGATTTAAAATGAGAATAACATAATGGTACTTATTTCATAGGGTATTATGTAACAATAAGGACCAAGATACGTGGATGAAGTATTATGTTTCATGCCACCTTCAATGTCTGTAGGGAAATAATTTGCTCCCATGATAGCAAATCATTAAGATAAAGCCGCTTAAATTAACTTTATGACAAAAAAAACTGACTCTTCATTGGTTGACTTTATTAGATTTACACTCCCATTGTCAGCAGCAATTACATATGATATTTCGGACTCAATTCTCATGAGAGACATCTATGTACGTATATTAGTCATTTTGCAGTGTGTTTGAAGCTTTTAAATATGTATATAACTAATACATAATAATAATATCATGTAGTCATCTTCCCTTTAATTCATTTTTCAACATTAGATAATAATATGTATGTACATTCCTATTTGGGAACACTACCAAGAAACTCCTCTTTCTAGAATCCTTCAGGTTCCAATCTTTTATCATTTATGCTTGTATTTAAAAGGTGTAATTTCATTAGTTTGTATGATAAAAGAGAACTGAGGGTTGGAAGACTTATATAGTTTACAAATTAAAAAAAAAGAAAGTGTCTACATGTTTTAATGATCATAGTTAAATGTTCAGCTTGGTTGAGACTTCTTCATGCAAGGGAATCGTGAGCTGACTTTATAAGTCTCATGGTTGAAGCCCAGTAATTTCTATCGAATATGGTTCATCCTTAATGAAGTGCTCACTTTCTTAAAATGCGCCCAAAAGTATTTTAAATAATTTAAAAAATTGTTTGAAGACCCCTGAATGTTGCTCAAACACCCTTACGTCATTATGTGAGAGACAAGAATCTTATGAGTACATATCGAGTAGTATGTACATTTATAGTTCCTTACTTATGTAAGTTAATTTTTGTCACAATAATTAACCTGAAATAGCCTTGGTCACACTCATTTTCAGCATTGGTAAGAAGAATACATTCCTAAGAAAAGTCATCATTCATGATGTTCAAATTATGTAAATAAGATTTATTTGCATTTCGGAACTTTATTTTGCATTTTGTGACCTTGATTGCATTATTTGCATTTTTAACTTATGGGCCAAAACCTCACCCAGATCAAGATCAACTTCAAGATCATTGAGCTTGAGGGAAAGACTGCCTCTGTTCCAGGTCTTTCTCATCCCCATGTTTGATGACAAGTTGTAAGAAATCCTACAGAAGAACCCAGGCTATGACAAGATGAGTAAGATTGTCTAAGTAGTCTCTGGGGAGAATGTACTTGGCTTGAAGGAGAACTCAAACATTATAGTAAGATTCAGCTGCGTCCTTTTCACATTTGTGGACTACGAGAGGGCCTTCAGCCTCTTCAAGGAACAAACAAACCGCAGGCCACCTGAGAGAACAAATTATACTTGAGTGGAACAAAGACCACTTAGAATAAAAAATTGTACTTTCAGTATCATTTTTTTTTACCAAAATGTGCACTATTTCCTGTATTTATTTGCATTTTTGGCCTTTTTTCTGCATTTTTAGCTCGATTTTTAAAGTTTATTTGAACATCACATATCCTAAGACATCATCTACATATGAAAGTTAGTGGAGTATTGTCTCTATTTTAATGGCGGGTCTTTAGTATACGTATCCTATGTAGGAGCTCAAACCATTTTCTTTATTTTATTTTAATCTTATGGTTTCTTTAGATGTTTCTCATCGATTTCATCGTCTTGAGCTTGGTAGTAGGTCTGCTGCCTTCTGTAGTCCCATTTCTAAAACAATTTATGGCTACAGACATTTTTCAAAATAAATAAAACTTTTTAGTCAACAAACATATTTTGAGACTTTTTTTGTTGTTGTAGTTGTTGTTGTTTCTTTCTACAATCATGTTCCTGGAAACGTTATGCGTATGCTAAAAAAAAATTTTAAAAAATGAGAGAACAGATTGTTCCTTGATTGTGTGTTCGTAGGGATTAACTATTTGTAAAATACTTTTACATAATATGTATATAAACGCGTATAAATAGAATGGTTCAAAGAAAATAAACTTTTTTTTTTTTTTTTCATCACACATTTACCTATGTAAGTATGTAGAAAGAAATATTAAAACAAAGTATATATGTACATATATTCACCACTTCTTCTCATGAGAGAGCATTCAGTACACAAATGTAGATAAACTTCGTATGTACATATTTACTACTAACTACGTTCATCTATGTATAAAAACAAAAAGTTTAAATCAGAAATGGGGGATTTGCTATTTGTGTCAAGTCAACAAGAAAGCAAATTTGTTTTTCTGTTTTTTTACTTCATAAAACTAACGGTCAAATATTTATGATTCATTTACAGACCTATTGCGTACGGTCTTTGCTACAATGTCACTTTATATCGAAAAAGCAAAGAGTTGTCTGTCCAGTAGAGCAATTGGATGAATGTTACGACTGCACAAGGAGCCGATATGGCCCCTGAAAGAACGTCCATCTTTTTCATAGCCTCAGAGATTTATTTAGTTGCAGTTGGCTAAAACCAGTTTATCTGTTTAAAAAATATTAAGAATCAACTACATCCGCTATCATGCTCACCATTAATCAAAGTAATAGTAACTACATAGTTAGAATTACCAGATGTTTCTTATTCTTGATTGTGGTCGGTATTTTTTTCCTATAATACAGTTGCAACTATTGGAGTAATTATTTAATTAATCGAAATAATCTATTAATACAAACGAAAGCGAATATCTTCAAGAATATGAGTGCAGTTCCAACTCATTTTTGAAATATTTCAGATAAACTTGGTTTCTTGTTGACTTGACACATTTGTTGATGCTGTAGAAAGATTCTGTACAATACGACATACATATACATTGATATTTGAAACGGAAATTCCTATTTTAAGGCCTTTCATTCGATCAAATGCACTTAGGTAAAAAGTCTGAGTAATTGGTTTTGCGGTTTGGGAAGTATTGTTTAGTAATAACTAGTCAGTTACTTAGTAATCATGGATGTAGTTAGATATAATACTTATTAGCCATAAAACAAGGGCCTGCAGCACGCTGTTTAACTGCTTTCAATTACACATTCAATTAAAATGGGTGGAAATATCAAAAGAGTCTTCAACAACCCTCAATGACGTCGTGGAGCTCGTTTTTCCTCAACTCTTCCCCCTCCTCTTCCCTGACAGGTTTGATTTCATAGACAGCCTTCAAATCACATTTTGGCCTCAAAATAAGCCTCCAGTGACTTTAAGCAACCTTTATGGGACAATTTACCCTTAGTGTTCACCTGTTCACCTAGTCCTTATGTCTGACTGTGATGCTCAGTTAATGTACTTAGTTACAATAGTAACAAAAGACATAATGATATTACGTTACTTTATACTCCTTCACTTTTATTTTCGTGGATTAGTAACTGCTGTGATACTGTGAAAAATTGAGATGTGTGTAGAATAAGGGACAAAGTTTGATGATTCAAAAACAAATCAAAAAATATCGTACAAATATTTTATTTTAAAGATGACAAATTCAATAATCAATATCAAAAGACTTAGACCTCCTGAACTTGAAACGGGCCAAAAGAAATAAAAAAAATTTAGGAATATTCATTTTTGTTTATGGAAGATCAAATATACAATTATTTTATAACCAATGACAATTATGCAAAATTGCCTCAGAATTGTAATTGCAAAAGATGGTATTTTACTTTGCTTTACTAATTTATTTATTCCTCGTGCATATTATTTCAATTTTAATTTCCATTTTGATTTTGTAATGTTTCCTCATTTTGCTTACTACATAATACAGCGTTTCTCAACCGGGGTTCCGCAGACGGTCTTTAAGGGTTCCGCGAGAAAAATGAGATTATATAAGCTATTACACTTTTCAGTCTTTTTCTACAGTGTGGTAAAATTTTGTCACCAGAATTTTGACTTTTTTTATAGTTTAGGGTTCCATGAGACATGGGATATATTTTGAGGGTTCCGAAAGGGAAAAAAGGTTGAGAAACGCTGACATAATATATGACGTATAGTATCGTCATATTTTACAAAAAAAAAAAATATTAAAAACAAATGCATATTATTACTTAATATGGGATACAAATGATTTCCTTGGAAGACCTAAATACATTGATGAAGTAAATTTGGGGGGGTTATATGCATACAAACTTATAAACGCAAATATAAAATATTCAGATTCATCTTTTTAATGTATATCTAATGCTCCATTATTTAGAGTATGGGCCCTTAGAGCATAAATCAATGTCTGACCTGTTTGCTAGTACTGACTTGCGAAAGTTTAATTTTTTTTTTTTTTTTTTTGAGAATCATCTATTCATAAGAGTATCGAATGTAATTCATACACTAATCCTATGCTAGAATGTGTTCTTACAACTTCACCTTCCATAACTGGGGTGAGAGGAATTTGGGAACCGCGTCCCTTCACAAACGATGCCTTTATGGAAGAATCGAGGATTTGAGACCCCCACCCCTTCATCTACTCTCAAGTCCGTATAAATAGTTATTCTACAGGTGGCTTAACCCTATCGATGGATAAGTTTTCCTATATGTAATTAAACAAGGGGCAAAATGTTGAGATAGTGTTGAGTTTATGGGAGGAAAGAAAAATATCAGTTGGTACTCCTTAATCTTGATTATTAATTTGTCATTCATTCGTCTTTGTATCGTGTAGGCGTTTACTTGCTACGATTATCAGTGTCTCAATTTGCAATTATTATGAAGGTGTGTCCATTTCCCAGGATTTATGACAATTCCTCTCAGTTTCTATCAGTCTTTGAATATAATTTAATATTTTGAAATGACAATCAGCCGTTAATATGCAGAGGTACCAGAGGGAAGATTCAAATGAAAGAAGTACCCACGATTTTTTTGCAAGTATTCGCACTGATGTAGCGAGCAGAAGGATTTCAGCTGGTTTCTTAATCCTTCTGCACGCTACAAAGTAACTCCTAGACTCAAGAGTACTTGAAATAAATCCTCTAAATGTACCTAAACTCAATTCACTATATTTTCGGATGATCTAACTATGAGTTCCATGTCCCATATTTGTGGGACGAGGTGAATTTTTGTTATGGGTATGAAGGAGCTAATGATGTCTGTGAAAAAATGATCGTGCCTATACTTTGTATATACTATTCTAAAATGTTAGGTGCACAATAGTTCCAATTTCCAAGCGTTTATTGTAAATAAAAGCCCATTACAAGCCCTCTTATTCTATAGAAATATTGTTTATTACAAAAGAAAACGTATAAGTATTTGTAAACAAGGGAAATAAGCAAAAAAGTCAATGAAGGGAGAGTTGATACACCTGTAGTATCTCCTGTTTAGCAATAAAATTAACCATATGGAATTTGAAGTATTTGAGTCTTACTTTATTGACAAACCTATGTAGTGTCAGGTGAGTTCATTAATACTTACAAGAATTAGTTAGTTTTGTTTTGTTTTGGACAAATGAGAGTTGGAAAAGAATGTCACAATGTGTTTTAAAGACAAATATTTCACATTGTTGTTTATTTTGAAATGGTTTGAATGGTAGAATACATTTGAGACCTTTTTTGCTTAGTGTCACTAAGCAACCTTTGATAAATGCCTATGATAATGAAGCATGTGGAGTGTAGTGTCTTTTGATTATGATAATTGCCCCCTGAAATTGATGTATACTCTTCTACACGAAAACGAATATTTATTCCATTAAAACTGCAAAATGGTCATAGTATTCCAATAATTGAGAGTACATTTGAAACTCCCTTCCCTTTTAATTAACCGAGAATTAATTTGAAGTGTCCCATATGGGGTATAGGTCTGGAATTGCTCTTCACAATTAATTAAGTACTCTCTGATCCAACATTCATATTTCCTTTCTTTATGTCCTCATTCATTGCTATTAAAAATATTATACTAATGTAAGTATACCTAAATATTTAAATCTGGGCCAGCTTAGACGTTGGGTTAATCTAGGCTCAGATATATATATATAAATATATATTAAAAAATTATTATTAATAATTCCGTTCTTCCCCCTTGGTCGCTCACTTGAACTCCTTGCATCGCCACTGATTACTACAATTGAATATTAATTGAAAATTTTTTATATACATATATACTATGACTTTGTAAGAATAGCACATTGTTACAATTTCGACTATATGACGAAGCAACACGTTTCTATGTGTAGGGATACATTTATAAATGTTTGAAAGAATCAAAATATTAATTGTTTTTGATAGATTGACAGAGAGTAATTATATTTCCATATGATTGTTATATAAAAGACAAGTTTGAAAAGCAAATCTATTTTGTAATCATAATATGTATAAAACTCTACGACAAAAATTAAAATAATTTTTCTTAATTAATGATAATAAACTTAATATATAATTATTTTCCGGGGAAATCTTATATTTTATTATTTCATAATATAGACGTATAGACTTCAATCAATTATATATATATATATATGCTTTGCAAATGCATTAATAATGTTTAATAAGTAACTGAAAATACGGTCAAGATTCTGGGTAGCTTTTTGTGGTAACTTATTACCTCTTTATATTTATTTTTCTTGTCTGCTCCCTCTCTCTCTATATATATATGTATATATATATTAAAACAATTTGGAAATAAGGACAAATTAATATTATTAAAAAATAAATATCAATAATAGTAATTAAAGCTTTGCCGAAGGAGTTCATCAGATTAAAAGATGTATTTTACACTAATCTACGTGCAAAAAGAATTGACTGAAGAAAACTGCTTTTAAGCAGGGATATATACGATTATATGTCTTTTATTAAGGTCCGTGCTGTGTTATATTTATAAATGCTTAGTAAGTCAATTTATTGTATTTCATATTGTAAGTGCATATTTGATAAAGTTTCAAAGGTGATTATTATAACTAACACCTTGGGAAGGTATAGGTATGTAAAAACGAATTAAGAAGCTGAATTAAAATAAGCATATTTTGAATATATGTAGAGTGGCTTAGCTTATGATTATTCCTAGAGACAAGATATTTATTAGTCCCTTACATATTATGTATATATGCAGTAAAAGAAAAGTTCAATGTCTTCATTGAGAATGAAGTTGTTAAAAAACTCACTCAAGCTAGGGACTCATTCCGGTGACTAAATGAACAACTTTAGCAGTATTAAAAAAGAAAAAATTGTAAACTAAATTGTGAGAAACAAAGATGTTTATATTAAAATATGAATGTAAAAAAGAATAAAAAATTGTATTTTAACCATGTGCATGAATTCATATTGAGATCACATTTTGAGGGATAAATATTATATATGAACAGTATTTCAAAGGAATAATGATTCAACCAGGGACTCTAAACAAAAAACTCAAATGGATATTTAGCTTCACTACATATACTTAGATACAAATTGCGAAATACTTACAGGCAAATCCTGTTATGGTGGGTTTAATTTAATGACTAAAATATTGCTAGAATATAATATAATAAAGAGCATTCACTTTTGTATGAAGCTAAAAATTTACGGAGGAAAGAAAATTTCTTTTTTTCTCCTTCTGTACTTTTTTTGTGTTCGTATGAATTCAATTTTTTTTACTTTATTTTATTGAAAGTAAATAAAAAAAACAGGAGGAAAATAAACTCAATTCTATGCTTCCACTATTCGGATCGTATTTTTAATACAAAATATCTTATAAAACCTCAACGGCACACTAGTTGACATCTACATAGATAATAAATAAGAGTCTACTGCTATGAACAAAAAATATCGGGAATTTATTTAAAAACTCTAAAAATCTTTATTTACTCATCAAAAATTCATTTCATCCTCCTCAAAGTAGTTCTCATTACTTCACAAATGCAATGCACATGTGCACTCGGTTATTTTTTGGTTTTTTTTTTTTCAAAATTTCAAAACAGTCTGCACGTTGAATAAAATTGCAAAAAAAAAGAAGTTTTTAAATTCATTCAGTGATTCATGGCTAGAAGAACTAGGGTTGGTGGTGTCTTGTCACCTTCAAACCCCTAACCAGTAATCACCGAATGGATTTAAAAACTTCTTTTCTCTTGCAATATTTCTCAGTAACGATATATCTACCACTTTTAGTTCAATGAATTTTCGCAAGATTTAATATTTGCAGTTTTTAATCAGACATTTTTTAAAAAAACGAAAAATTATATTTTAGCTGTTTTCCAAAGGACGACGCGATTCTCAAACACTAATGAATATGTATTTGGTAGAGAGATGTCAGTAAGAGACGTGCCAACTTAAAAAAAAAACAAAAATATTCATCCCTATTCGAATGCCTAACATAAAATAAATTCGAATTTCCCGGGGTTTTTTAGTCCATAGTAGTATATGTACATTATTTTGAATCCCTTCCGTACACATTTGTGCAATTTGGCTTTAAAGGTGCGAAACGATTGCTTATTGATTGGGATATTTTCTTTTGATAAAGAGCTCTAATTAATTAGTTATTAGTTTACTCAGAGTAGAGTCATTGAAAAATATCTCTATTACAAATACAAGAGCATTTTTTTGGAGAGCAAGGAGTTGTGAGACACTCAATTTTGAGGGAACTTAAGTTTTAGCTTCTTTCATGTTGATTCATTAAGTATACTGTGTACATCTCTGTAGATTCATATACGTAGAGTATACTTATGCTGTCTCCTGTTGTACCAATAATATTATATATTTATTTATAATATAATATAATATATAATGAATACTAATATTATAGGAGATATGTATATAAAATTGGGGAATTTGCTTAGTCGATAAATTCTTTATAAAAATAATAAGGATTCAGTACATATCATATATATGAAATCATAAACTATACCTATAAAGTAATAAAATTACTCTATCTCAACGCCATCTAGGAAACTATGTTTTATCCCATAAATTGTATTAATATAATATTAATGTGCACAAACATACCTATGATGGTCAAATGTGTATACTAAGGGATCTAAGTAGGAATATGTAGTTTGGAACGAGAGAGACAGATTTTGTCATAGAACATTACATTTTTTAACCATATTTTTTGTCTTTTGGACTAAGCCCTTTTGAATGTCTCGACCCCTTAAAGTCTTTTATCTGGTCTTAGTCTTGTATAAAGAGACCTAGAACACAGCACTTTCAAAAAGTTTGAGGGATTGAAAAATTTGAGACACACTAATAATAAAGGATCGACTACAACTTTTTTAGAATTAATTATGCATTAATTAGATGATATCCCATGAATTTTGATTAAATTTTGAATGAATTAAAAAATGAATTGAGTCAATAAAAGAAGAAAATTGTTCTGCTTTGATCCTAAAGTCTATTTTGATGTATGCATGTAAATTAAAATTCCTCACAGCTGATAGGTCATGTTATTGTTATATCTAAGTCAATATTTAAAGGAAATTTAGATGTGATATATATACGTACCATATATTACTTGGTCTGTTTTCTTCTTCAACGGCTCTGAATTGCTCCTTTAATGTCTTTTTCATTAGCCAAGCTAAATGTTCAGTTCTAAGGTGATTTTTGTTGAAATTAGATCATTGATTGATATTATCAAACAGAAAATCAAGTAATTAGCTTATACAAAAACACTCTCAGTTTCCTGTTAAAGGCTGGGAAATGCAAATCCAATCATTCAAAGAGAACTGACACTAAAAATTTGCACTGACTTGTATGCAGTTAGTGTCGCAATTAAAAAAAAAAGGTCTTTGATTAATTTGAATCTTTAAAAAACATATTTGACAGGAAGTTGCCTCATTCGTTTTGTTTTTTGAGAGTGGTTTTTTGTAGGGATGAGGAATCAGAATAATATGTAAATAATAAGGTTGTGACTTTTGTAGAACACAAGGAGAAGGGAAGAGTACAGATCTACATATTGATTTGACATCAGCTGTCTGTTACATGATTACATGAAGGAGAAAAAGGGATGACTGTAGAAGGGAGAAGAGACTTGTATACGCATTGCAACTAGGGGGGTTATTTTTTAGATCGCTTATCTTCTCTATTTGTAAGGCAGTCAAGCTAAATAAACAATATACAACTTTAACTCCCTTCACTTTTCTATGTACATAGCAGAGAGGAGATGCTAATGGAATTACATATTTTATTTAAGAGAATATTAAATTTGAAAATAAACGATGTAATAATTTCCACTATATAATTCAGTGGTCAAATTGTGGAAATTATTATTCATTGAACATGAATCTCGGATATTTAATTCATTTTAAGTCAATCCTTGATGATGATAATAATAAACATACAATTCTGGCTAACTATGCGTTTTTACACAAGAGATTAAATTGTGTGTTTAAATAACCGAATGGAAATATAGGGTTTTAGAATGATTAAGGTTACATAAATCCTTCAGAGATGCTCGAATTCAGAACTGAACCTTTAAATATCCTACAAATGTACATTACGATTTGATCAATTCATTCTAATTTTACTCAAACTTCAATATATAAAAGCCCATTCTTTGGGTCTATTACATATACCAAATATAAAGAATGGTTTTAATTTGAACCTAGTAATATCTTATATATATGTATATGACAAAATTAGATATTAAACCATATATATTATATATCAGTGTATTAATACTTATTATTAGTTCAAAAAAGTGCCAATTTCTCAAAAATCTAAGACTTTTTTTTTAATAGAACAGGGTTCTCCGAACAAATTTCCTCAGTTAATAGCTCTATTTATAATCATGACATAAAAGATAATTAAAGTGTTTGGGGATAAGTTTCATTTGGCATTTATTTCGAGTTATTTGATCATATGAATGATAAAGAGAGTGGAAGGTCACAACTCTGGAAATTGTATTGTACGAATAAATAGCTTTGTTACAAAATAGAGCCTTTTTTGTCATTTTAAAAGAAATTAGATGATGTTTCCTACAGATTATTCATTTGAAAGTTGTTTATTTTGTTTAAATTATCACTATCTATGCATGTAGGTATATCAACAACTTCTCTACCTCGAATATGGTGTCACCCTTGGCCAATATTGCAATTTATAACGTCAGTGAATACATTCTAATATAATAATACTCGTTTACAATTCATATGATGACTTGGCAGTTGTCAACTAGTCTTTTGATTAATTAATTATATTGATTTCATACCAAGGGACTTGATGTTTAAATTTTGTGAACAAACTTTCTAAATATTTAAAAAAAAAATACATAAGAAATACGAATAATAACTAAACTTTAAACTTTTGGACAGTACGTTGCACAAATACAAATTATGTCATTTTTAATAAATCATTTGTAACACAAAGGATGACTTTCAGAATTGTTCACTTATGTTGACTTATTTTCAATGTTTTTCCTCAAACGTAATTTAAAAAACTTTCTATATTTTGAGAATAAGGAATATGAATAAGATTTTCTTCACTTAAATTTATTTCATATTTATCTTGAATTCGCATTTAAAAAGAAATATTTTTTTATATGTACTTACGTAAATGTCTACTGTTTGACATATTCATTTACTTTTTCATAATTGAATCTATTACTAATTTTAACTTACATAAACCAAAGGAAATAAACGATAAAGTTATGCCATCACTCAAAAAACAAGAAAGTTATGCAACATTTTCAACAGATTTGCTTAACAAACTATTACACGCGATAATTTGACATTCAATTTTATAAATTTATCTCTCATTTCTTCAAAGTCAATTGGTTCCAAGAATTTATTGTACAATGAGATATTGGTTGTGCCTGCTAATAAATAAAATTTAGTCAAAAATATTCTACAGAGCTTCTTACATACATGCATATTTTAAGATCTTCAAACCCAAAAAGGAAAATCAACTATATCTTTTCTATGCTTCAAACAAAACTCTTACAGCTCAAAACATAGAGCTGGATTGTGTTACAGATCGAAAATTTCATTTTTCTGAATTTAACAATGGTGGAGCACATAACACATCTAATTTGGTTCAAATCGAGTTTAAATTTTTAGTGGTGGAATGACTCATAGAACTATGGATTTTATGTGTTGAGTCTTAAGTTATTATTTTCCATGTTGGGATTTCTGCCTATGAAATACATAACTTTGACTGTTTGGCACAGCTCTGCTTTAAATAGCAGTCTAAAGTTGCAGTATTGGCTGTTTATCATTAGGAATGTAAATCATATGCAATTCGGGCGTGTGATAAAAAAGTGGAGTTGGCTCTTCAAACAGGTCTTTTTGTTTTCCGAAGCTGTTATCATTTTTTTTTCCCTTAAGAAGGTAACATCAACTTTACCTCAACATAATGTTTTACAAGAAAAGAACAGTCTGCAAAGATTATATCATGGAGAGGAACAAAGGAAAAATTAAAAAATGGATATCATTCATTGAGGAGAATGGAGTTAATGATATTTGTGAATATAATAATGAATCTGGAGTAACGTATTGTAATGTTTGTGGTTTGATGTTTTCATTTGTATACATATATAAAGAAAAATAGCAGCTTGTAGCTCAGTAAAACGTCATGACAGCTCAAGCTGCTTCCCCCCTCGACATTCATTAAATTGTCAGGGTTGCCAGGTTGATTTTCTCTTTCTTTTTTTATTACAAGCCCGAATTGCATATGATTTACATTCCTATTTATCATATTTGAAAGTGGGGTGACGAGTAACTCTAGGGTGGCTTCAGGAGATAAAGAAACAGATTCTTATTGATAAACTTATAATATGAACTTACTTTAAATTTCATACCAATCTCCCTTGTCTCCCCTTCTCTAGTGCAGTAGTCTTAGTATATTACAGAGTCATGATGTCAGACATCTTGATTGAAATGAAAGGTTGCGTAGACAACCAGGCAGTTTTATTATCTTGCGTGCATTTGTTCATTACCAACTTTGATTCATGAGTGAATGACCACAAGCTGAAGACAGATCAAAACTATTAAACAACTACTTAGAAATAAACAGCAAAATAGTGACTTTTCCTTTCTATAATTAAGAAAAGGATCATGGTATCTTATAATTCTTTACACGCAATTCTTTTTTTTTTTTTTTTGTAGTATGTCAATTAATTGTCGAAAAGAAGGATCACTTTGAGCCGTACTTTGTATTCTCATTTATCCTACATGTAGTTATGCCCCAAATATCCATTTATTAAATCTAAAAACTCTTTGATTCCTTTAACAAAAAATAAATTAATATTTGATCTTTGACTACTACTATGTGAATTTACTTTTCGTACATAATATGTCCTCAATATACCTATGTACAAATGAAGAGCTCCTTTTAAAGATTCTTAGAATGATTTTTATGAGTATGTATAGATATTAATACACTCCAAAAAGTTGATTCACGACTTACTTTCTCATAAAACTCAAAAGATTATTTTTTTTCCTTCGTTTTGAAACTAAAAATATGGCTTGAGTTTATAGTTTTCTATTAATTATCCTTATGCTTGAAGCTTAGAGTTTATCTCAAAGAGAAGATAATCTCGGGAGACCATCATATTTGTAATTCACTCAATTAACTTCTCTTTTTTTTTCTTTTTTTGATGCTCAGAATGACCATTACCGAAATGTTTTCCTTTATGACTGGCCATAAAATATTTAACATTTAATCATAAAGGATTTCTTTTTTGAAGCCTCAATCCCTTCGAAGTTCAGAGGAATCATTCATTATTTACTTTCAATCTATCTAGGGTAGCGTCATAGAGTATGTATATGTATATAAAATGATTTATTTTATCGAAATTAACTTTACAAGTACCTTATATAAACTTTTTATATTTTATTTTTAATCCTTTAGAAACTGAAGGAAAGGGAAGGAAAAAAATCAAACGAAAAACAACGTCGATAAGGAAAAAGTTTTGATTACAGATTCTTATTTCCTTTTATTTCTCCTCTTAATTTATGATCATGAGGCTCTGTATCCTGTAAGGATAATTGTATGTACTACAATATATTCGTTATGCCTTATACAATCAGTAAAATACGTAGAGAAACACCCACTCTGTTGAGTTCGAACTTCATCAGTACCCATATATATTCCCTTCCCATTTAATGTTGTTTGTTTGCATTTCAAAGCCCTATTTTAATAATTAATTATTATAATTCACCATTTACATATGTATATGAAAGTAGATGCAGAAAGAATTCAAATGTTTGGGTCTTAGCAGGGACAAGGAGGGCGTTACATCCCTCAACGAGATCCAGATTTATCTAAAGATAATATTTTAATTGGTTATATTTGATCAATGACATGGCTCGTAGCACTGGTACACCTCAGTTGTTGTCTTGAAGAGTCTGATATATCTGTAGAACCAATATTTTTCTACTGTTCCTGACATTGTTACACATATTATGTACAATATGTAAGCTAGCTACACAGCTATAATAATAATCTAGTTCTTCCACTCTTATCATTTCAGAGAGGTAGCTACAATGTCGAATGCAACTCATTTTGCTCTGGATTGGTCCATCTATGAAAGTCCTCCCATCTCTCCCATACTTTATGGATGTGCATGCATATATCTGAGCATCGTTGGAATCGTTGGGATATTTATTAACTCCTTTGTTATCTTTGCATTTGCTAAAATTAAGAGGGTAAGCACATGTTCTCTGTGATTTATCATGACGGATCATGTTCACGACGAGCTTTTTGGAATAAACAAAAACACACTGTATTCTCCCTTCAGCTGATTTTCATCATTTGACTCTTTTGATTTAAAGCAGCTGACTTTACGTGTTATAAACTCAAAAAGGGTATTATTATTATTTATGATTTTGATATTATTTAAGAAATATATTAAATTGCACGCCCTTTTTTTGAATTTTTGATATACAAGTATTAACGATTGATTTGTATGTATATTGATGGAATCTATAAATGTTTAGTATATCAAAATTATAACTTTGCCCAATATTAAAAAGTTGGCAACAAGGAAAATACAGAAGGGTAGCTACCAGTTGTTTTTCCAAATTTTTCCTTTCCCTTTTGTGAGTCGATGATGCGAGTGGACAAAAAAGGTCGACGTGGTTGTGGGTAGATATAATTGGGTTTCTCTCTCTCCCTTTCTCTCTGGATTAGTCTGATTAATTATTTATTAGAATTATTATCCCTAATGGTAAAGGGTTTATTTATGGTACTTCTTCCTACAATGTACATAACTATAAGTTCATAGATCCTTATCCTATTTTGATGACTTTTTTATGTGTACATTTTGATAAAATCCTTTCCCAAATTTTATCACAAAATGTGGTTCTACTTAATGTAAATATTGATAAAACGGGTAAGGAATTTCGAGAATCAAAAAATCTTTATTTCATCATCAAAATTCATTTCCCCCCCCCCTCAAAAGTAGCCCCAAAATACAGTGCAAACTTTTTTTCCAATTTTGAAAACAGTTACAAAATTTGTGTTTAGTCAATAATAATTACAGAACAATAACTGCAGAGTTTAATTAGATAAGCTATAAAAATTAAAATTGGATAATGGTTTCTGGATAGTAATAGGTTCAGGTGATTAATGTTTTTTATTGTCTGACTCAAAATTTGGCCCAAACATAATTGTACAAAATTTAAAAACACTCCAGAAATTTCAATGGAATTTCCTTAAAAAACAAGATTTGAATGGGAAAAGTTAATCAGAGATTTGTGATCCACACATCAAGTGTTACTAGAATAACATATAGTATGTATGTAAATGAAACCTGAGAGAAATTAATATATATTTGTTGTTGTCAGCTTGTGTCATCTATCAACTATTTATTAAGGGACTTCATATTGGGAAAGAATGTTTGCTCAGTGTTACATCTGAAATACATATTATGATGGGATAGGAATTTTTGAGACTCTCTGAATGACCAAATGATTTAATCATATGTGTGATTTTAATGTTTTATTATCTTTTAATTTTTTTAAATTACACATATTATGTAGGTGCGTAAACCGTTTAATTTATTGGTTCTTAATTTAATCGTGACGGAGTTTTTTGTCTCTATATTTGGCATTCCCATTGACTTTTTATCTTCTTTTAATCGAGGTTGGAAATTTGGTCGATTCTTTTGTCAAGTTGTGGGATTTGTACTCACATACTTAGGTAAGAACTTTAAATTAGACCTTACTGAGTTAAATAATATTCATTTGAAGTATTTTGGGTTATTTTATTACTATTAATTTATTTAATTTGATCTGTCAAACGAGGAGTCGTTTGGTAGACATGAAAAGAACTTATACTATTTGATATTTGAGTATAATTAAAAAACTCTGATACTCTTTATTTAAATGAATCGTCGAGTCTATTAAATTTTTTATTTTATCTGATCAGGGATTTGCTCCGTCTATACCCTAACGGTCCTTGCTTTCTTTCGCTGCTGCATCCTCTTCAAAACAAATTACTCTGTAACTTTTAAACAAGCCATTCAATGTATTGTCTTTATATGGGTGAGCACTTTTTTTATCGCAGCACCACCGCTTCTGGGATGGGGTGAATATACTCCGGAGAAATCTGGAATGAGGTGAGTCTACGAAATAACAACATACATATATGTAATTGAACATTTGTCCCTTTCAGTTGTGCTCCAAACTGGGAAACGCCGACTTCTTTATCTTATATCATTTACCTCTTTGTCTCAGGATTCTTCCTCCCTGTGATCGTCATCATGTACTGTAATACAAAAGTGGCACTTTTCCTTCGGCGCGTAGGTTTTGATTCACACATCATGTGTACATAATATAATTATATAAATATATGATACAACAATATATTATATGTATTGTATGCTTTTACATGTAAAACTGACCTGTGACAAAAAATATATACAAAAGGAAGACAAATCGATTCTTAATTTTACTTCTATAAAGTAATCAGAGCACATTTTGGAAACTTAAATATTAAAAACAAGGATCAAAGTTTTAATTTACGGCCCTAAAGCTTTTTGAAAACAATTGAATCCATCATTCATTGCAATTAATTTTCATAATGATTGGTTCATTCATTTTGACGATTTTGGCTCTTTTGTTCATAAATACAAATATAGCTCGTACTCCCCAGAGGAGTTTTATCTTGTAGATTCAAAATGTAACCATAAGAGAGTCTTTAAATGATGACACACACATTCCTTATTTATAGAACACGGAATCCAAAGCCATGAGTTCAACTCGCGGAGTGGCCAAACGGCACGAGCGGAACTCAACCATCATTCTCCTCTCAATGACAATTGCATTCTTCATTTGCTGGATGCCTTATACTATCTGTTCCCTCTATGTTGTCTTTGGTGGAAGCGCTCCTCCCTGGCTCTCTGCCATTCCGCTTCAATTTGCAAAGAGTTCTACCTGCGTTAGTCCCATCATTTATGTCTTTTATAACCAAGAGGTAATAATGACATCAATCAATCAATAATGATTCATAGGTCCATTCTCTCTTTCCATTATATTATGTAGTTTCGAACCAACGTCATCAAGCACTTTCAAAAGTATACCCTCTCAGTGGAGCGGACGTCTGTAGGTCCGAGCTGTGAAAAATTGGAGATGAGAGTTATCGCCACGACAAGTTAGATACAAGGGAATAAGTACTCACGGTAACGTTTTCAAGGTTGCGTGAGCGTATTTCTGTAGAACTTCCTTTGTAGTCCTTTTTAACTCTTTCCCTACTTTGTTCCTTTTTTTATTTTTGTCAGTCTTTCAGTATTATCTTCAACCTATTTTGTAATTTAAAATCATGGAACCACCACCAGCAAGCTACCTCGATCACCATTGATCCAGAAATGACAGCTCTTTCACTTCCATGAAAAGACTTGGAAAGAAATTTCAATTGACGTCATTAGGATCCTTACTAAAGCTTTTCTTATTCATTGTATGCATACATAGATATCCAATACGAAATATATATTTATTTACGCAAAATAATACATGGTCTTATTTTCAAAGATATATGTATATTCGTGCTTTCTACGTTCATTGGTTGAGCCCGAATTGTGCATATATATCTTGAAGAGCTCTAAACGCCTTTCTACTATTTTTAAATGAAATCTAATCCTAGAAGCTAGGAAGAATTGTTTGATTCCGTAGCAATTGATCTCGAGCCTTTAAGTCTGTTTCTTTTGGAGTAAAGTTGGAAGGAGAGACTCAATAAATTATAATAAGGATCTTTCTATGATATTTCACTCATTTATGTCAAAGTACTCAAATACAGATATGTGACGTTGTCAGCGATTCAAAGAAAACTATACATATAATACAAGTAAGACATTTCATCAAAAAGAGTTATAAGGAGAGGAGGATTGGTGGATATCTCTCATGATATTGTACCTTGAGGAGACAAACTTTGTATAAAAAGTTCTCTTTAGATGTACTACTAGAAACAAACATATATATATTAATCCGATTAGTCTTTGTTGGACCTTGTAAAAAAGAAAGAATTATAATAGGATTTATATATATGTAGCTCTTAAACATCGAAGGCTACATATTTCACGATCGATAAAATTATACAATTGTTAAAAGAGTAGACAAACAATATCTCCTTGACCCGAATCAATTTTGCCATAACGTCGCGGAATTATGGCAGCAAAAATAAATATTATTCGTCCCCGCTGTAAAGTACCATCATGCTTTTAGTTTCCCTCCAATGAGCAATACAAAAAGGTTCATCTCTTGAAGTTTATGTAGGATATTAAATTAAGGGCTCACTCCAATTTTTCCCAATGAATTAACATATTTCCAGACAAAAGGCGTCTGTCTTTTTAAAGTATTTTAAAATGTTTTGTCAGTTGCTAAGTTCGACTTTACTATGTATGTATGTATGTACCGGCTTAAATATAAAATTTTAATTAATACATACACTCACTACAACAAGCATTTGTGGCAAAACTACCGAGATGAGCTTACAAGAAGACAACTAGTGTCTTTTTTGTTAGAATGTGATGTCAGTAAGGAGATATGAGCTATTTGTTTATAAATACTTAGACTACAATTACATAAAAGAGCAAATAAACATTACTATACCTCAGTACAAAAAAAAATCACCTCAAAATCTATTGACTCAAAGAAATATCTTGTCTTTTTTCACAATTATGTGTATAATTAGTTCAAAACACAGAGTAACTTTTTGATTTATAATCAAAAATATCAAAACGAGTCGTAAATAAAAGATCTAAATCGTTATACTGTCAAATCAAATGAAAGAAATACTATAAAGAAAAGAATGCGTGCTATACGCGATGCATTTGTTTTTTCACTTTTATTTCTTATTTTATATTCATTTTAAAGTATTTGAATGATACTAAAAAGAAGAATATGAAATTTTTCACGTCGGCATAGAGTCAATTATAATTTGGAGAGAAAAGAACGGAATTTTAATTATTTTTGTGTTAAATTAACCTTTTGACTTACAAAAAAATGGACAAACTTTGTCCGATTGCATATAGCTCCTATGCTTTTGACCTTTATTCTTACTTCATTAAGTATTTTTTTATTATTTTTAAAGTTCAGTAAGATGGGGTTTTGAGACCTTTATTAGAAGTTAAAGAAATTTAGAAAGCCACGTAGAAATTTCCAATTTCCAAAGATGAAAAAAAGAGTAAAAAAAGTCACAGCTTCTTAGTTTTTCATTACCTCAGAATGGAGATGAGGCTCTTCAAAGTCTCAGTAAATGATCTCTCATTTTCAAAGGAATTCATAATGTGGACTTATGCTTCGCAAAAATGAACTGCAATTTTGAACAAACAAAATAACATGAACTCCTTAATGTGTGCTTTCATTGGCTCAGTTATTTTATCTATAAAGATTTAGAATGAAAATAAAAATACAACACAGTATAACCATTTACTCTATATTGCATTGCGTCTCTTGAAAGATGTTAGGATGCAACTTTTGTAGTGTGTGAGAAGAAGGTTGAAGATTGAAATGTATAAAGTATGATACTATTGATTAAAGACCTTTTGTTGACGTCAACGCTCTGTTTCAAAATTTTGGAGGAATAAAAATGCATTACTACTATTTAAACGTGTTTAAAATACCTTTACTCATTAGTATAAATACTAGAAATCTTTCTAAGCTTCAAGAAACTCATAAAAAACGTTTATACATGTATATATATTTTTTAACTTATAAATTCAAAAAAAGTACCAACCGTTTTTCCTTTTCTAATTAATTATAAAGTTATAATTTTTCTCTGCAAAAGCCGTATATCTATGTGAGTCATAATCATGAATTTATATATTTTTCTATATATTCTAATAGTATATGAAACCTATGTCTTTATCCCTTAAATGAGTACTTAAATGAGTAAAAGTGTACAAAAAGATAAGAAAAAAATAGTCAAAAATTGTATTAGCTCAAAAAGTTGCTTTAAATTTCATTGAAAAGGTACAAAAAACCCATCAAATGAAAGCCATGAAATGTATAATTTTGACAAGAATTGATTTAATAGATTGTCCTCCATCATTCAAAAAGTATTCAGCATATACATATGCAGTAGAGATCCTACTGTGCAAATTGATCCTAGGACTCATTTCCCTATTGATCTTTTTTCTTCCTTTTGTGGACCCCAAGAAAAAAAAGACGAGATCGACTTCAAGTACTTTTCAATTGTAGTTTTTTTTTTTTTGTCACCGATCTAGTCAGTATCTCCGCTCAAAAGAGAAAGAATAAAGGACCAATAAGGGATTCAGTATTGATCAAAGGCCTATTCCGTAGGAGCAGCAGTACAAAAGTCAAATAGGTATAGTAAAAAAAGAATATTTATCATAAAGAATTGGAGATAACTTTAGATCATGTAGCTTTGTTTTAAAGTCGATTTACTCATAGGAGCCTGAAGTGGCCATAGCCTTTTCTACTCTATTTTTTTATTATTATTATTTGTGGTGTTGAGTATTTGTTAACATTACAAAAAAAATGAATATAAAAGACCAAAAAGTCGTTATTTGTTCCTTTAAAGAGAATCATAAAATATATAGGATTCTATTTATCCTTAAAATATGTAGAATTTAAAATCAGTTAAGTCCTCTTCTTTTTATAGGTCCCTCAAGAAAACAACCCTCTCAAATTTTAAAGTATTCTCTACAAAGCACCAATTTCACATAAATTACAGTAAATTACTTCCGTGTACCAATTGGGTTTCTTCAATAAAACTTTTAGTATACTTCTTATTTTATGCTTGAGAACAGTTTTCCATTATTTTTAATTAAGACTTAATTAAAATACTTAATATTCTTAGGAATATTGAATGTATAGTTTATGTACCTCAAATATATGTAGTAGAAAAAATAGATTGATGATGATATCACCTACTGATATTTAACAGATATGATGACATTATTTGGCAAAGATTCTTCCATATGGACGTATATTCAAGATATAGAACGGGAATGAACGGAACGTCAAGATTTTGGGACATATATATCCTATGCCCTAGAAATAAATATGGCAGCATATTTGATAGAGTGTAAGTCAAAAAGAATAAATGTATTGACGACCTTCCTTCAACTGGACAAATTGAAAAGTTATGTATCAATTTAACTTTTTTTAAATGTAAAAAGTATTAAAATAAGAACGGTAAAAACAGCCTCAGAAGAAATGTTATTATAGGAGTATAAATATTATGCAGTTTCATTATGTAGAAAAAAGAAAGAAAGAGAAAACCAATGTGGTAACCCTGACTATTAATTAATGTTGAGAGGGAAGCAGCTTGAGCTGTCATGACGTTCGACTAAACTACAAACTGCTATTCTCTTTTATAGCTACAAATGAAGACATCAATAATAAATAATAACATTATGTATGTATACCATAGATGAGAGGCAGAAAATTAATTGAAATTAATGTCAGGAAATTGTATATTTTTAACTAATAATAAGACGAGGATTTGAGCCCTTTTTTGTTTACATTTTATTTGCTTTATTAACCTAAATGCATGACTTCCTTCATGTGAGATCTTTACTATCAGGTAGATGTTCTCCCCTCACTAATAAAGGAAAAATGATAACAGCTTTGGAAAACAAAAAGACATGTTTGAAGAGCCAACTCCACGAAATCTCGCACGTGGCATTTTGCATATTATTTACATTCCTAAGGATAAATGATAACAACTTTGTTAAACAAAAAGTACTGTTCAGAGTGCCATCCCAAAAAAAATCTCGAAAAGTGCATATTATTTACAACCCCGGTTATTAGGAATGTAAATAGTATACAAAACGCCGCGTGCGAGATTTTCTCTTTCTTTTTATTTTACACACCCCATTTGCATATTATTTACATTCCTACCGGTTATGTAGTCTCTTTTGCGCTTTTGCCGTAAAAACAATAGCTTAGATCATATTCTTTGGACATGCTCAAGACAATTCTTCTGAACAGAATGTCAGGGTTTTCCATATACACTTTATTCCTTAAATGTCCAGTAGCTATTTGACAAATAGTAGATGAACATGACTTGATGTCAGTAGTGATGATAGAGTCAGATCTCAAACAGACATTTCCCAGACCCTAGAATAATCAAATCTACCTTAAATGATTATTGTAACCGCTCAAAATCCTTTAATGCGTGTAGAGTAATTCTTTTAAATCGTTATTAAGGCCCCTATTTTGTTTCTCAATGTAGAATATTACAGAGGTATATACTCCACATGTGTTCATTGCTCTGCAAACTGCATACTCAACTCTTGTTGAGGGATATCCATAAAGTAGGAACCTTCACTACTGAAATTCCAGAATGCTTCTTTTGATTGTGAAGTCTACCTATGGATAAACTTATCATTTAATCAGGCTGTAAGAATTAATTATTTTTCTATTTTTAGTAAATATTCATTTTGAGGCTTTACAACAAAATGGGGTCACCTGCAAAAAATGTATATATGACCTTTGAAATGAGGTATGATTGTATTTCATAATTATATTTTGTATTGAGCCTAATTAAATGGTTGTATAAAAACAGTTCCTTTTTCTGATCATCTCGAGACCCACACTGCCTATCGAGGAACCAAGTAAATTAATGTCCTTGGTTTATTTCTTAAATGTGACCCTTTCTTTTCAATCAAGTCACCATATGGACCTAATAGCTAGTTGCTATTGTTTTATGTAATAATTTTTAATTCTGAAGCTCTTGAAAACATAACTGGAAAGACATTTGGCATGGTTTAAAAATACTCCTAGCGACAACTGTTGTCTAATTGCTGAAAGTATCATTTGATAGGTATAGATCTAATATACGTAGAATTGGAGAGTTCTGAGTTTTCTTATTTCTTTACAAATCACTTTATAATTAAAAGGTATAATTTGTTTCTTTTTGGGGTTTTTTTTTTCATTTTTTGTTGCATCCATGTAAGTCGTGCACGTAATAAATCATCAATATTGTTCAAGGAATATGTTGATGTTATGAATCTAACCATGGCAACATATTGGGTAAAATTGAAAAACTATGTATGTTTCCAATTCCAATAAGTAGTATCTATCAACTAATGAAGAATAAGGATCTAAAAAATTACCCAATATGAAAACGAGTATTTTAAGACTTAGACGAACTTCTTATTATGATAAAGTTTTGAGAAAACCTATTTTTGAAGGACAAAATATAACTTTATATATATATATATATATATATCTATATATAGAAAGAGGCATCCTATGATCTTTATGAAAGAATTATATTGAGAGAGATCTCCCTTATTTCTTTTTTCTTTTTGTGTCGAGTTACTTTGGCCTTCGTCTTCATTTTGAGACTTTCAAAAGTTGATATCGAAATCAAGACTTATCTCGAGAACCACACTATTAGTTTCAAATCAAATCCCCTAAAAAATATTTTTAGAGCAAAAGTAAGGGCAGTGTGGAGGAAATGGCCCATCTCAGAGAATTAAATAGGGATGAGCATTTTGTAGAGGTGAGTGAGTGTGTCTGTTATAAATAACTTAGTTTATTTTATTATTGGATGACACGTCGAGCTTTTTTGTGCACTCCCAACCTGGACTCTCAAAAGGGAATGGAAAAATTTGAAAAAAGCCACTGGTAGCTCCTTGCCTTCTGTATTTTCCTTGTTGCCAACTAGGTAAATTGTGGCAGAGTTATTATTATTTTGATATACTATAATTAATATATGATTAAATTTATTCAATATACAAATCAATAGTTAATACTTGTATAATAGTCAATAGTTCAAAAAAAGGGCGCTCAATTCTTGATTATATATATTTTTTATACATCAAGATCATACTAATACCCTTTTTGAGTTCATAACATGTAGAGTCAGCAGTGCTTTAAATCAAAAGAGTACACTGTATTTAGTTGTATCTCAAAAAGCTCGTTGTACATATATGTTTCCATCTATAAGTATAAAGGAGAATAGCAGCTTGCAGCTAATATATATTGTAAAAGGTCATAGCAGCTAAAGCTGTTCTCCTCTTCTTCTTTTTTGACACATCGGCACTCTATAACGTTTACAATTCTAATCATAACATTTTGTCCAGTCTAGACATACATACATATCTGTATGTAAGTACAGTGTATAGAACTACTAGAAGCCTAAATGAAATAAGTATGTTAATGGAAGGATAAAATAATATAGACATGTTACTATGTGTACATATATATATATATATATATATATATATATATATATATTTTCTTTACTTCTACCTTTAATTGATGTTCACTCCAACGTAGGTAGAATAATCCATCTTATAAATGGATGTACTTAGATATTTACATTCATACAGTATATGTACATATTATTAAGTTATGACCATTCCAATGTGAAACTGTACCAAGCTGAGTCTAATCGTCATGAATGTGTCGTTGTTCTATGTCTCTCATTAATAAATACACATATCTTCAAAAATTGGTGTTCATGAATGAGTATCACTTTCTAGTAACTTGAGGCATTCTTCACAAACAAATGTACATATGTGCTTGCATATAATATTTTTGTAATCAAAGCAAAATATGTATGGAAAAGTGTTTCTTTTCGTACCCATGGATCTATGTATGTATGTATGTACAATTTCATAAATGAGTAGTTTGCATGATCTTCTTCATGCTTTAAAAGGATTTATAGGAGTGTATGTATATTGATTCTTTCAATCAGTAGGCACTTAAAACACTCCTCCCAACTAACTTCTCTCTAAGTACACCGAATATTAACTACATACATATATCAGTATTTTTTTATATAAAAATCTATGGACTTTAATAATTTGTATCTTATTAAAGTCATATATCACTTCTTCTATGTATGTCTCGTATCTACTTTAAAATTCACTCAAGCACAAAATATCCTCAACCTCACTCACTCTCTCTCTCTCTTTCTCTGTTTTGGGGAAATGAGATCATAAATAACTCCTAAGTAAATGGACCAAATAAAAATCACAGTTTCTACCAAAGTTTATTTGTTCACACACCTGATTTTCTTAATGAGTTTTCCTTCATACATACATACATACATATAGGTAGTATGTACTAATCTAGTGACATCCATTCATGTGCATAGGTAGGTAGGTAGATATATATGTTAATAATTTAATAAGAAATTTAATTATAAACCTGTCAAAGACAATGATTATAATTTAATAATAAATACCTACTTCTTTTAATAGAGTGCAAATCAAAAGTGTGTCCATATTTATCTATTTTTTTTTTTTTTTTTTTAATCGAACACGATTTTTTCTTGGATCTATAATGAAACAGGAGAGTGTATGTCTTACTTTTAACTGCAAAAAGAGGAGTTATGCAACTAGAGGTGAACATAGGTTTCAATAATGAATACGAGATTCTAATTTGTCTCTAATCTAACTTCTACAACCCCCCATTATACATACTTAAATTTAGATTCTAGGTGAAAAAGAGGAGCTCTTACTCGAGGTTTTTTGTTTGTTTTTTAAATAGACATATTGCTGGAACCAAAAACAAGGATATATTTAGAATGCTATTAATTTATATTTGATGCATTCATAGCCATTGACTTTGGCAAGGCTTTAATTTTCAATAAAGAACGAATTCGTAGAATTTAAAATGGATTGGACGAAGATTGGCCAAATTATAATTTATGTAGTTACAGCTCTATCATTAATAGGTGAGAGTCTACAAAGTCATGTGGTTAAAAACCCTATTCCAAAAAGTCTAATAAATAATCTAGCAATCATAATATTAAAAATATTAGGTTGAATGGATTTTTTTTTACTAAAAGCTACTAAAACCATCTTTCAAACCAAGTCATGAGGCAAAATTTCTATATGTAGGTGATTGTTTAAATAGTATAAAACCATCATCAGTTTGTATAATTATACAAACCTTAAAGTTGTACAAATTATAAAATAAGTTATAATTAAAAGTATCAAAACAAGTCTTGAATGAAAGATTAAAATCCTTCTGATTATATTGTATTTATAACATTTGTTTCAATTAGTGTTGAATTTGTCACATCAAATGTAAGAAATAAGGAAAAAAGACTGCGCGTTATAACCGGTACATTTTTCTTTTTTTCCCTTCATTTCTTCTTTCTTAATGCCATTAAAAATACATTTTAGGGGAAAAAATTAATTTAAATAATTTTGAAAAAAGTTATAAAATAAAAAAAATTATAACTTAATGTATTTGAATGATAATTAAATTTTCTAAAAATTGGGGATTTTTTTCTTGTTCTTGTATTTTGTTCTCTGTGGCAGGGCTTCTCAAACTGTGGTAGGAAGAGAGGGAGGGGGAGATACAAGGAGGATCTATCTTTTATATATATATATATATATATCGCAAGTCCCTTTGTTTGGCCGAACATCATGGTCAGCCAGGAGTACTAGAGGAGCAGGGGTAGGGTGGACTAAGTGCAACTTGACCCCCCCCCCCCAAAAAAAAAAAAAAAAATATATATATATATATATACGCCACGTCTCGTCTGCCTCCAAGGTTGCCTGAGGTCGATGTAAGATGATTTTGAGGCCAAAATACTATTTAAAGACTTAGGAGGCCGAATTTGAGGTTGCCTTTTGGAGGTTCGTTGATAATTATGGGAGAGCATATTTTATATTCTTAAACTTAACGAACAAATTCTTAACATTAGAAGTGTCAGTGGACGTTGTCAATGATAATGGAAGGTTGTAACTGATCCTAAATGATGGATTGGAGAAAAGGCCGGCCCTGGTTACGAAAGAATGGAGTATTTGATTTTCAGGAGTGTTGGATACGGATACGACAGTAAATGAGAGTAGTGTTGGTTTACATCTGACTTTATTATTCTCCCTCTTGGACTTTATATAGTTACAACATTTAGGTAATACATAGTTACAAATGGTTACGAGCATTTTTACTTGAGCGTGTTCTTGAGTATAGTTGTTTGTCACATTATCAGTAATCATTTGTCAATGCCACATTGTGGTGATCTTAAATATCTGTGGATCTTTATAAGGGCAGATTGGTAAGTAGAATGTGTAGCCAACAAGGAGAACAAATGTGAGGGTCTCAAGACACACGTCCCCTTTTCGGATTTATATTTGAAGAATAAGTAGTTGTAGAATTTTGTGGACCATCTCCAATATTCCATTGAACTCTGTAGAAAATATAGCACATATTGTTTGATTTGAGGAGGTGATGTTCTAAACGCTTTAATGGATATGCAATTGTGTTTCGTGGATAGTTTGAAGCACAAAACGTTTATTTATTCATACATTTCTAAAAAATTTCCTACGAATTGAAATATGTAGAGTTGCCTCCATCAATATCCCTGCGCCTGAATCTCAATACATATATTCTCTTGATACCTATTTATTTATTTAATTTCTTACATGGAAAAATATATGAAAAACTTACGTGATTGTTTAATCAAGCGGAGTCCTCAAAATTATTATGTAGTCATGTAAAAAGTGACTGATTTTATACTAATTGCTATTTATTTATGTACATAGAGAGAGAGTATTCTCCAGTCTCATCCCTCTCAATACGTTTTATTTAACTCCTGTTATAACTACATAAGTAGAAACTATGCAAAATTTTGAGATAGAGTTGAGTTGAAGGAAAGAAAAATATAGGTCTTCTCAGTATCGTTGTGGTAAGAACTTGAAACCTATATTATTACATGTAGTTCAATTTCCGATTATATTATTAAGAAATCATGCCGAGGTAAGTGTGTCGTCCCTTTCCTGGATTTTTGAGCATTCAAATTCCTTTCAGTCCTCTCAGTTTCTATCAGATATTGCCATTTATTTAACACTGTAAATAGTGATCAGCTGATAAATAGTTGTACCAAGAATACCAGAAGGTAATTGCAGACACGCTCACTTATCTCTACAAAATCCCCATCCATTTGTTAGTAATTATCACTCATAAACCAAACAAAAAAACAATAAAAATATAGCTGTGTCCAGCATGCTTGACTAATTCAATAATAAGCATGATAAAAGAGATCTAATCACATGGATACTACGTTTCAACTAAATTGATCAAAGAAGAATATCAATATACGTTTCTCAGAAGAAAAATATGAGAGTATTGAATTAAGGAAGAATCTTATGAGGATTCCCTACTAACACGCATCACAATGCCCAATATCAAGACCGACCATGTATTATTTATTTATTTTTTGTCAGCTGTTGATATTTTTTCATATACATATTATATACTCCTCTCTTAACACAAGTCAACAAAAAAAAATTAGGTTTTAAAGAATGGGACTCTTCATAGATTTGAAATAGAGTTGGGAAAGAGGGCTGCCAAAATGAATTTGTTTGTGATGAGTGATGCTTTAATTACTCATATTTGCATCCTTGGATTATGAGCACTACATTTAGTGATTTATTGAATATTCTAAAAATGCAGATGCAATCTTCGAAGAGAGAAAATAAATGTTATTGAGGATTGAGTTTCATTCATAACTGTATGGTCCACTGTACAAAATGTTTGAGTCAAACGAAACAGATGTTCATTCACCAGAGAGATCCATAATTGACTCGTTTCATAGACATCTTTACGTACATATTTGGTTGAATATTAGCCAACAGAATCAGTCCTGCTCCTAATTTTGTGCCAGGTCTCTTCACGGCAGAAACTTATCAATGATGAAACAATATTTTCAACCATGATTCTTCCTCCCTCAAAACTTTTTCAGCTGCAAAAGAGAGAGAGAGAGAGAGCTGCTTATTATATCATTTGAGTAATCCATTTAGTTTTGTAGAAAATAATTTTTTTTTCCTCAAGTTGGAGCTTCACCATGCATAACACTACTTTTGAGCCTGGAAATTTAACTTTTTTTCCAATTCGGAGAAGGAAGGGCCTTCACTCTTCCATTCCATTACAAAAATTTTCAATTTAATTGCAATTCTACATCCACCAACTTCTTCAGAAGGTGGAGGAGTTCACTTCATTGTAAGAGCTATTGGTTTTTTTGTTTTTTGAAAGGTTAATTTGTAGGTAAAATATACCAGAGAACTTGTTAATGTAGGATAAAAGAATTTCAATTCTTCTTGATAGCTGTCAGTCAGGATTACCCTTTTCATCATTCAATTGAAATCATCTGCACACAAACCAGTTAAGTGCCTCTATTCACCTAACTAAATCCAAAGTCTTCATATTTACGTTTTATAGAGCACTTGAAATACTATATTCCAGTTAAGAAAGGTAAAAGAGAGACGGGACATCCTTGTTTGTATGTAGACAAGAACTTTTGGGTCACTCTTTACTACATCTAAAAGAATATTTGATGATCAGAAGAGGGTTAAAATATGCATGATACTTTCTTAGCTGAAGAAAGAATATGACTAGAGAACTGTTGGCTAGACATTCTACTTACCAATCTCCCCTTCTAAAGATTCACACATATTTAAGATCACCACAGTGTGGCAGTGACAAATGATAACTGATAATGTGACAAACGACTATATTTAAGGACACGCACAAGTACACGTACACGTAACCATTCGTAACTATGTACTGCTTAGATATTGTAACTAAATAAAGTCCAAGAGGGATAATAATAAAGTCAGATGTAAATCAATCCTACTCTCATTACTGTCGTATCCGTATCCAACATTGGTGGCAGCGGTATGGAACCCGAAAACAATCTCTGAGGACTATTAACTACTTACATGTATGGAAACTGACTCTCTCAAATGAGTCTACATCATTCACTGAAAATTCCTGACGAGGGAATGGTTACAGCTATCAACAATCCAATAGTCAAATGCTCATAAAAAAATGGAAGGTGTAGAACCCGAAAAAGAGATAATGATTGGAACGGATACGGCAGTAGAAGCATGTCGTAGAAGAAGAAAATATGTATATATATTATAAATAATATAAATACGACAGTAGAAAGACATCGCATCTGAAGAAATATATTAGTGAAATGCCCATTCAAAATGGAAGATAAATGATATAAATGGAACTCCACGGCCATTCCTTGTGCCCAAGAATAAAAAGAATCTATACCTCCTATAATAATTATAAATGAAAAGGAGGCAGTGAAATACCCATTGCTAGTTGGCATGATACAGGTTTTAGAAAAGCTGTATAGACATTTTTTTTAAATCCTGATTTTTCTGGAGTTTTATTGGTACATCCTTGCTATTAGATGACAAATTTGAGTGATCTTCTCATTGGTAAATCCCGATCTGGTTCTCACAGATACAATATATTAACTTATTGTGACAGTTTTTTTTTTTTTTTTTTTTCATTTTTTGAAATTTTGAGACTCCTTTTGCCCTATCTATCTCAATTTTGGAAGGCATCATTTCCGTATCAGCACCAATAAGTAGGATATCAGATTCTGATTGAGAACATTTATCCTTCCCAATCATTTGTTGGATGCAGATTAAAGAAATTTCATTTTCATTAAAGCAGCTTCTAAGAAAAGCATTGCCTGAAGGAAAAAAATCCATATAAAAATGCTCAAATCGTCAATTTTGATTTTGAGACAAATATTTTTATTAATAATGTCCACCCACATAGTGTACATAACAAGTTGTATTTGTATGTTTCTATGTGTCCTTTAATGGTGTTTTGGATAATTTTAGGGGCTTGTCTTACTTCCCCATTGCTCTTTCCCCCTCGCCAGAGGCCTTAGCAAGATCTTTTGACTTTTTCTTCATTTGTCGACTTTGTTGTTGATGATAAGAACAAAAATGGTTAGTTTTATAAGTCAGTCGAATTATATTTTACTTGAAAGGGAGACAATGCTGTTATCGTACATCAACGTAGCCGTATGTCATATGACGCTCCCTATGTACATATGTATTAGTTAATTAATTGCATATTAGTATGTTAATTAAAGACTTGATCTTATGATAAGGGCTGTTATTTTGGTCCAATCCAAGTTTTAAATCACAGAAATAAACAAAATAAGTTCTACCGATCTATCCTTTTCCTTAAGACTCACACCTTATTCTTTATACCCAAGGATGAGACTGACTTTATTTACAGAACTGGCAATTCGAAACAATATATTATCAGCTTAAATAGTAAATAATTTTATACATCCTAATAGTATTAATACCTATATGCCACAGAGCCTTCAAAATCAAATGTATAAGGACACTCCAAATTACACTCTAGGGCAGTGGTTCCCAACCGATTTTAAGCCATGCCCCACCTAGGCGTTTCTAAAATCCTAATACCCCCCCCCCCTGTGATATTTAATTTTTGTTATTGAAAATTTTATTACACATGTACATACATACACACAAATACTTTTATGTATGCATTAACACGCAGACTCACTAGAAAACAATTCAGTGTTAATAACTCATTCTCGAATTGCCCCTTAGTCTTTGGTATAGTAAGCCGAAGGGTGCACGTCCTGGCCATGCCCCACCGGTGGGGCCTGCGCCCCACGTTGGGAACCACTGCTCTAGGGTCACCCAGTCACACTAAAAAAGAAAAATATGACATGATTGACTTTATTTGTAAAATCATATTCAAAGGTGGGGACTCAGACTCGTAACTAGGACTCGAGTCACAATAACCTGAGACTTCTGACTCGACTCGAGCTATTCTTCAAAAACTCGGACACTAAGTCCCATGACACGACTCAGGCACATGTAAAAGTGACTACTGAACAGCTTTTTAACCTAATAATCATGGATATATTCTGTACCAATCTACATATTTCATAATTTCATTAAAGCTTCCCCCTACTAAATAGTAACTTAAACCCTAATTTTATTGAAAGACCCTTTAAATTTATACATGGAATCTATCTGCAACAAATATATCGGCGTTTGCATAAGTTACTCTCGAGGACATCACCTAGTTTTTTAAAACTTACATTAACTTTCAGGGATCCAGCAAACGGTAAATATATCCCCCTTTTCATTGCTAATTCTCAAGGACACCCCCAAATTTTGGTCCTCGTAGGTTATCCATTACCATAAGTGGGGATGGGACTTTTGTTTAGAAAAAGTACAATTTATTTCAATAGTCTAACAAAGAATGAACATATATAATCTTTTTTTAAAAAAAAAAAAAAAAAAAACACGAGTTCAAAGCGTTTTTTCTTTTCTGATCACAAAAATGTATGTTCTCCGAATTAAAGTCCCATCCCTGGTCATAGATTCTGTGGATTGTTTAAAAAATATAATTTTTTTGAAAGTTGAGAAATGTATTTTTTTTTATATTGAAAGGGCATTGTCTCTTAGGAAGTCCTAATTTGAGTCCTTCCCCCAAATATAGTTAGTTGTGCTAGAATCGAGAGTTATTTGAACTCGAAAAGTAATTGACTGTACTAAAAAGTCGATAACTTTCAGAAGATGATTCGAACTCACCCGAAATATTATTTGAAGAACTTGACTATCAAAAATCTAAATGATCCATTATAGAATAATCGTATCTCTTTTTTTTCTTTCTTTATTCCTCATTTTTGTTGATTTATCTTCTTCAAAGCTAAAACTATAGAAACACATCTCGTTTCATGGTTACATTTTTTTTAAAAGACGGAAAAGAATGTAACTAATATTCTTGTTATACTCTATATCTGGGATTACTAATACAGAAATACAAATATATTTGTATTTGAATACTATTGTGATCAATCCCGTACTTAGATGTAACGTGAAGCTGAGCACTTCGATTTTAGTTTGGGAATTTCTAACCTGCATACACATCAGGATTTAAGATACTAACACAATAATTTCATAAAAGAAAAAATAGAATTGACTCAATCACGTTATCAGCTCTGATCAGAGCCAAATGGAGACTATAGTTAATATCACTGTTTTTTAACTTCTCCTATAAATTTGAATACAAAATCGATCATTGACTGTGTCCGGTCATGAAATATGGGAGTATTTATACGTCTTAATCTTGAAGTTAAATAAATCAATGAGGATTTTTTACTTGATTTTTTCTCAAAATTGATTTTGTGTTGACGCACTACATTTACAGAGATCGTCCCTTTTAGGACTTGAGAAATATTGAGAGTTAAAGTCATACATATATGAATTATTTAAGCACATAAGCAATTATCTGAACCATTCACAAAAACCTTTTAAAATTCTCAGACAATGATGTTTATATTATTCATCTTATTTATGTACTATGATGAAGATGTCCTTATTCCAATGTTATTAAGGCTCATTTGTAAATACATAATTAAAAATAACATTCTGTATGAGGAAGATTTAATCATTTTACAAAGTGTAGCAAGGGAAATAAACATCCTTCATTTCCTGTCGAATGTGATGAAGGAAAAAGAGATTGCCGGCAAGACCTTCAAACAAGGAGTACGGAGAGTCAGGGGTTCTACAACCAGGATTTCCATAGTTGCAACACCACTCAGCAAATCTTAGGGCCCTATAAAAATATTTGGGGTTTATAGTGATTTTATAAGCTAGTAGAAAGGCGTAGCCATTTCCAGAGCTCCCATGACAAAGACCAAATCCCTTTTTGAGAAATCCTTTATTCCAAACAACGTCAAGACATGCATCCGCAACCTTTAGATACTTATCATCCTTAAACACATCATAAGCTAAAAGATACAAGTCTGCAAAGCCAGGAGCACCATGACACCAATGTACAAGTCGGTCATCGCCGATACTTTGGACAGAGGGTGGAAAGTTGCCACTAGGGGATTGAAGTTTCATCAGATCATCAATCTTTGAACGGACCATGAGTAATTGAGATGCATTCATAAATGATTTGCCTCTTAACAACGTAGATAATATTCCTACGTAACCATGAGCGGCTCCTAAATATTCCTCTCCATACCACTCATAATAAAGAGTTTCGGAGTTTGAGGATGAGGATCCCTTGTGAAGAATGATGGATATGACTTCTTGGATGACATTGTCAATCTCATTGCACTCTGGATCTGCTTTTTTCACAAAAAGGAGGGCATATAGATATCCTGCCTTCCCATAGAGAAACTCATCCGGAGACTCTTTGAAAATGGTGGAATCCTTGAGTTCTAGTAAATACTCGAGATACCTTTTCTTGTTATCACTGTAAGCGGCAGCAAAGGCCAGTGGTCCAGATATTCCACACAAAAACCCTAAAAACCTCTTGAGATCAGTAGAATTGACACACTCTGCAATCATGGGTTCTTCCACCTTCTTCCCTAGTCCATGTAATAGATAAAGTATCCCTGACAAACCCGTGTACACGGAGTGATCCCCCTGTCTTTTACCAAAGTAGGCGTCATTCACCATTTGTAGCATTTTATGAGATGCTTCCTTGATTTTAATATCAAGGGGACAACCGGGTTTGAGCTGTCTATACGCATCTGCATCAGGAGGAGTAACGCTGTCACCAAAAAATTGAAGGGACTTGGGGTCCTCAAATTCTAGATAAGGGCTATCTAGGTAGCGATTATTTTCTTCCATTGAAGATGACATATTTCTTTTCTCGAAAATTACCGGGGCACCCGATATGGACAGTAGAGAACCTACACTGAGAGTTATATTTATTTTATTTCGATGAATTGAATTAATAATATGAATGATTACCGGTAGTAGCTGGTAGATCAGAGGGCTGAGGAATTCAATTTACATACGCCCATTCTGCCTGTTATTAAATCCATGTGACGTCATAGGTCCAAATAATAATAAATTATAAAAGCTTACACACGTAACACGTACAATTTAATACACAGTACGCTATGTTATTAACTATTATTAGTAACTTATTATTTATCGATCATTTTGCATGCTGCCTAGGTACAAATTGCATCACACCCGGCCATTCAACACCTTATTTAATTATAATTGCATTAGCCATTTAATAAACAATTTTTGATCGAGGGCGTCACTTCATTTTGACCTATTAAAATTACTCATTCATCATGTTTTATTTACGTGTAATCGTTAGAATGCAGACCAAACAGTCGACCAATGAACCTAATAATGTATGCCTTTAATTAGAAAATTAGTAATTCATATATATTTTTTTAAAATCAAAAATTCCACTTTGCACAAGTATATACTGCAATCTCCTCATCTCATTTTTTATTTTCACAAGTAGGATCAGCTTGTACGCAATCACATCCTAACATTATATTATAAATAAAACAATAATATAATTAATTATAGTATTCATACCCTTTTTCAGTTAGAACTATTCTTTTTTGGAGCTAGTCTACAACGCCAATAAGCAATAAATTTAGCGACATTTCATTACCGAACTACAATATATTATTATTATGTTATCACTTATTCTCTCTAGCAGCTATTGAGCATTAATTATGATAAGTAATTCGTACAGGATTGAACGTAGAGCCCATAAATAAATAAAAAAGAAACAGATTTTATTCCTTTTCCGTGACTCGCATAATTGTATGTATGTATTTATTTATTCAATCACTGGCGAAGGAGTACTCAGGAGTAGTATGCTAGTGTATGGACCAACCCATAGAAGGAGGAGGAGCAGCTAGAAAGCAAAACTTCAATAGATTCATACAGATCGCTCTTTGATCATGAAATTTATACAGAGATCCAATACAACATAAAATTTGATGAGTGTTACATAATAGTGTTAATATTGTGTGTGAATTGAATTCTGTGTATGAATATATAATAAATAGAAAATACATGACTAACATGATACATTATGCATATATATTGTAGTTTAATCAAGTTATAGGAAGGAAGATAAATAGGTAGAGCCTGCTGGTAGGTAACTGAATTTGGAAGGATGTTCGTTCTATTAGTCTTTCGATTCTTGGTTCACTTCTAAGAGATCAAGAACACTAGAATCAGTGCACATAAAATTAATTAAAATAAATTTTTTGTCTTTCATAGAGTCATTGTGATAGATATAGAAATAGCACACTCACACGTAAATGAATTAGCCAAGACAATTAATTAATTAATTATCAATCAATTACATCATTATCGCCGCTGTCATCCTCCCCACCACCATTTCTATGTGTAGAGGAATTCCTTCCATTCTTCCAACGGGCAACATTATCTCGAACGGTAGCTGCCAATTCGAGAACACTTGAGTAAGGTAATGTTGATCCCAAATTATCATTAAAGACTAGATCTAAGAGACGCAGTCCTCCTTCTTGCTCCAATAGCGCACAATATTTATTATCCACAAAAGTAAGATTTGCTAATGCCCACATGGCCCAATGCTGACATTGTGGAGTATGACGAACAGTAACCAGACGCAGTATGGGTTCAAAACTTCTATAGTTGATATTACGCGAACTATGAAGGTTCCAGCGCTGTATGGCAACAACCATTTTAGAAAGGACTTCAACTCGAGAGGGATCCTCGATGGTCCAAGCCGAGGGACCATCTGATGCCATATGAGCTAGAACACCGGCAGCATTATAACTGACTTCAATGCCATCGGTATTAGAGTCCAATAGCATAGAAAATTCGGCGACAAATTCTCGTGTCATGAGTTCAGAACGGAGTAAAGGGACTTCCGCAACATTTCCAAGGAGACCCATCATGTTTCTCAAGAGTTCCTGACGATCCGGAAAAACGTCCTTACATTGAAGAAAAAGTTTCATTCCTCCATTGTCTAGAAATCTCTTGCAGTTAATTGGAGTTTCATCAGTTACATTCCAGAGAGTGGACCATGCTATTTCCATGACATGATCACAAATCTCTTTTTCCACACGATGCCGAATAATGTCCAACATTCTCTCCATGGCTCCTAAGGATCCCACCAATAGTTTTTGCTGACCATCAACTTGACAAGCCAAGGAATTAAGCAAGAAGATGGAAGCTCTCTCGAGGAAATTACTCTCTTCCATGTGCTCAGGAGAATTACTCCGATGAGATACAATATAGAGGAGGATTCGAACAAGTCTCTCATAGTCAAACAAAACGTCTTTGGGTATGTCAAATTGGCAAAGGGTAATGCATCCGTTTCGCATCATCACTGAGTCTTTTTTATGGTTAAACATAGCATTTAAAAGTATCACAATTATTTTTCTTTTCATTTTCACATTAATGAGGGTGTTGATGGGACTTGTGAGCACGTAGTACAAACTAGCAGAGCCAGATATTTGAATAACACTATCTGTTGGATGGTTTTGCATACCAAGGACGATGACGTCCAAAGCCTCTTTCAAATTGTGGCAAGTTCCAAAACGGAAAATGTGATATAAGTCATTTAGAACATGATATATCACTTCTTGTCGATCGATATAATGTTGGCCAGCTGCTATGATTTGACGCTCATTCGCATCTCCAGTGATCTGCAAAATAAGAAAACATCCATGTAACACAAAATGACGACCCCTTAAAATATTTAAGTGAGGAATATACCTCAAGAGCGGGTATATTGGTTCGACTACAGGCTCCCAAACGGGTATTGTAGAGCCCTAAAAATCGCAAAGGATTCCTGACGCGGGACTCTAGTCCACGGATATCGCAACCATTGTCTACTTTCCCAACACAAACCTCACAATCATCCAAATTTGTGCCAGATATATCCAAGGACTCTAGCTCTGGAAGATTCTCTGCAATTTCTTTCAATATGTGATATGGGTTCTTAAAATCCGCATTCCTCGACAAATATTCAAATCGTCTACTTATATCTAGATGTCTAGAGAAATGAATAAAGATATAAATAAATTTATGTACAACTATTATGTAAATACTATATAGCTATGTATGTATATCTCAAGCTTGAGGTAGTTCTCACTTTAATTTTTTAAGTCGACAAATGTCCTTGAGTCCATTCTCAATTCCCATGACGTTGTGTAACACAAGAGAAACAAGTTTTGGAACATGTCTAAGGAATTCCGCATGTTGCATGGTAGAAAAATTAAAGAGTCCCGAAAGGTCCAGATGGGTTAAATTAATGAGTGACTTGAGAAGATATCCCAAAAAATGTTCTCCACGATAGGATCCAATATCATTAATACACAAGGACGAGAGTCGATATGCTTTAAAATTATAATCTAAAGGTTGATCCTCACAACTGCACTCATCATCGGATTCACAACCAAATGGAGACACAAGATGTGGAAGGAGCTCCGTATATTTTCCAACAGTGAGATTCACCAGATTACTTGAATACTCATTCATGGTATCAAAGGAACGAGTCCCTAATTCCAAGCAATCAAGAATTTCTAGATCTCGGAGTCGATGTTTAAGGAGCATATCGAGGCCTTTATTTGTAATGGTTGAACCGTTGATACCCACAGATCTAAGTGGAGTTGCCTCTGTATCTGCAAATACACTAATGAATTCATCATTTACATCAATCCCTTCTTCTTGAGCTATAGAAAAGAATTTTTCACTGATGACCGCGGGCAAATGAATTCCGGGAAGTAAACGACGATAGACTCTACAAAAAAAAAAAAAAAAACCAATAAATAAATAAAATGATTTTAAATAATGCGTGAAGTATTTCCTTACCGAATAGAAGATGGCTTCTGCAGCTTGGATTGGAATATGTCTTCAGTATTTCTGAGTGGGATATACTTGGATAATGGTTTGTCGGGGAGTAATCGCTCCTCATTTGATTTTGAATCAAACTCATAGAGCTGGGAGTAAGTGCTGGGATTTCGTAGACAGAACCGTGTTACTATGTCAGTCAGAGAATCCGGGGAATTGGGCTCCCAGATCGTTTTAAACCTTTCCATTCTACAATGAGGGGATACAACAGTAGGACTCCTAATGTAAATGGGATCACCGGGCCGATGATTCAGACGACGTCTTTGACGATCACGACACCTAGGAAAAAAGAAAAAAAAAAAGATATTAACATATTGCATAGCCTGGGCATCATGATGCTACAAATAGTACAAATAATAGAAACTCTTATTTTCTTCATATCTCACCAATCAATGATAAAATCAATTTGATCCATATTATTTTGTTTTGTCCAATTATGGTTCACAATGAATATTATACTTTAAAAATATATACATGAGTAGATATGGAATTACATAGAAAGTAATTCATTAGATCGAGTAATATCCGCAAAAACAAAAGGAGTAAATAAAAGGTGAGATGAAGAAGTCCGACGAGATTCTATTAGTTTATAAGATAATTATACATAAAGTCGCGCTATTTTCTTCTAGGTCTTTCTTTCTTTCCTTCTTTCCTTCCTTCAAAACTTCATCCCACTAGTAGTTAGGAGTACTGATTTGTACACTACTGAACTTATCGCACTCAAACCTTTCTTTCTAGAACAAGTCGTCGTCATCTACAAACCCCTTCTATTATATGTATTTTATTTTTTTGCTTGCAAGAAACATAGCATCTATGATGAATTCACCACAAATAGGCAGCTTCAAGAATAGAAGAAGAGGAAGGAAATGTTGAGGAAAGATGTAACAATTACTCAGGTAATAAAGGCGTCATCGAATATTATATATATATATACATAGGTAATTTAGGTATTCAGGCCATAGAATATAAAAAAGAGTGACATACAAATCACTCTTTGAATTACTATAATTCAAGGCGTTCCATCTCGTAAATTATTATTCTTATTTACTTACATACATTGTTTTGTACAGACGGGAAATTCCAGGATATTAAAATAGAAAAAACAAAGAGTTGCACACTGGATAAAAAAAAATTATCACTCATTCAAAAAAAAAAAAAAAATTTTTTTTTTTCTTCATAGATCATTTCAATATTGAGTACAAAGGAACATTAAGCAAAAGTAAATGAGTAACTCACTCAACTAAGAGAGTTAGTAACCATTAATTTGACTTGCAAAGTGAGTGAGTTAAAATAATAGTACCTCTTCACATTTTATAAGGAACAAAAGGGGGAATTATGTAATGTTATTCGTATATAACTATCTAACTAAGGACGAAATAGTATCACCATATAAATATATATATATATATATTTGTGACTCATCTTTAAGAGCTTATCAATTACATATTCTAAGTTTCAAGTTAGTAGCAAGCAAGAGTGAGGAGTAATGTATTTATTTTTGAATAAGTAATGTATGTAAGTCTTGATAGACACTAATACATATACTAACATAAAATAACGACTTGATAAAAGAATGCTTCATCCTAGGAGCAATACTCCATTAAATTAAATTAAATTAAATTACCTATTATATGTATATTCAATTTAATATTTGAATTGAATACGTTACTTAATTACCGGGGTATATTAATTTCATTGAATGATCCAGAGGAGCCCGAGTTACTTACATAATATCTACATATATGTACTACTCTGTAAATTAATCAAAAAAATATCTCAAATAATAGAAATTAATGAGGAATCCTAGAGTACTCAATTTTGAGGGTGTGTGTGTGTGGAAACTGTAACTTATTTTATGCCTGTTCCCCACAGATACATACATAAACATTTGTTTATATCTTTGTATGTAGATATAGGTATGTCCTGCTGCTTCGACAATAACAACATTAAAAGGTCACCACAGCCCTTGTAGAAGGGTCAGCAATTAAAAAATGGGATAGTAGGATTACATATGTATATTACTATTTATTAGTAAGGCGTAAATGAAATCTTTGTTCTTGACTTGACAACACAACAAATACATATATATATATATATATATATATATATATATATATATATCCATAATTACCTATGCATAGATTTAGATACTCATTATTTTGTAAAAAAAAAAAAAAAAAAGTCAACAACAGATAATGATATACATACACAAGTGTGTTCCTCATTTGGGGATATTTTTTCCCTTACACTATGATTTTCTCTGCTAAAAAGGCATTAAAAACGCTTTTTGCAAAATTTCGGATATCTCAATGCTATTGTCACTTTAAATGACTAAAAAAGTGGGATATTTGCGTCATCTTGTTCCATTTTATCTTTAAAGTAATGTGGACCAGAGCTTGCACTGTTTAAACCGTCTAATTCTAACAAAAAAAAATACAAAAGCCAAACTGCAGTAAACTTTGTTCAACGTTTTACTTGAACAAGTAAAAACAAAAAACACATCATGATAATTGAATGAAAATAAAAAAGGCAGAAGGCAGCTGAATAATATTTAACGTTATTAAAAGCAATATAAACTTTGAGCGCTTCTCAAGACACTTAAATTTTTTGGAGTCGAGGTGCAATATATGTAGTTGTTTTTTGTTTTGTTTCCTATCTTACTTTTTTTGTTAGACTACACAATAGAGTATGACAATAATTGGCACACACCTTTAAAATTGAAATGGTACAAGACGTTTGAAAATGACCCAATTTTACTCAAAAATAGCATATTCTTTGCTGGTAACGTTTTCTTTTATGTCTTCCAGCAGATGAGACATTGGTAGATGGAAACAAAAGAAAAAAAACCCAAAATGGATGAGCAATTTAGAGCATTGATCGAAAATATGTATAAATATATTTTAATATATACAGTCAAATAAGATTAAAATTCGTTTAGCAGCAACATTTTCTATGAATCAAATCCTTTATTCCAAAGACAACGTCGCGTAAAAGCAAAATAATCGACAAAATAAATCCAACTTTAGAACATAACTTTTACATATAAATTTGTCAAAATATTTCAATTATGATAATGCTCAGAATCTTCAAAAAGATTCGAGGAATAAAATGGGATTGATTATCAATCCGTTGATTCAATTTAAAAAAAAACAACCATCAACATTGAACCCAACTTCCTAGGCAAAAAGCAGAGGAAATATCAGAGTATGTAAAATATATATATATATATATATACCTTCAAATTCATTGAAAAAAATTTTTATTTCCTTGTCACAGGTCACTCCAAACTATGTTAAAACAAAGTTATCAAAAAATGGGATTTTCTATGCAAATTTATCTGACACTGAGGAGTTTCTCTAAACCGTATTGGACTACACTTATTTGAGTATTTTCAACATTTCAGATGACGCTCCAGAATGGATTGATGATTCTGAGAGAAATACGTGGACAGAAAGAAAGAAATGATTTTTCTTCAGGAAATGAAATTAGAATATCAAATTGTGGATAATTTTTGTCTCATCTCATTTGAGCATAATTAATGTTGTCTCAGTATGAATTTGTACTGAGGCGGATATGAAATCACACTATCAATAGACAAACTAGGAGGATCCTTAGGTCATTAGGAAGCATTTACACAAACAAAAGGCTGAGGAAACACTTTTTCTTCGTGACTCTTTATCTCTCACCTGTGACTTAATTAGATGAATCGAATGAAGTCAGTTGGAATAACCAACTAACAAACGACGTAGATTGGAATCCTCCTAAAAAGGAGCTTCGTCATCTAGGAGTAATCGGAGAGGAGGATCCAGACAAGGCCTGTAACGTGAATCAGGACGATGCTCATAAGGAAATAGGTACACTTTTGCTCAACACTTAATCTAGAAAATAATCTCCATGGCAGATAGTCTTTAAACATCTTTTTTAAAATATATATAACAATAATTAGGGAACTCTAATGAAGACATAGATACAAGGACAAAAAAAAAGACAAATTATAATGATTAATCAAAGGGGCAACTCAGTTTACTTGAATTTATATAACACGCACTTCACATATATTAGACATTATAAAAATTGAGGAAGAAGAAGAAAAGAAAAAAAAAAGAAGAACTTGTCGCCTCTTTCTCTTTTATTTTTTTTCTCCTTTTTCTCCCTTTTTTTTCTGTAGTCTTATTATAATAGTGTTATGAATGACAAACCCCTTTTTTATTGGTTCCCAAGCATAGGCAAACCTCACAAATTTCAATCAAATATCAACTACTCCTCAATTTTCTACACGCAACCTTTAAATAATTATCTTTTTTTTTCTTTAATTGCGTTGTTACTTTCTTTTCAATTACATTTATCACTTAATTTTTAAACATAATATTCATATTTGATATAGATATATTATATTTGTTGATAAGGAGTAGACACAAATGAGTGGATTTTCAGTGAATTATTTAAAAGGTGTCTCTATATTGTTGGTTCATTTAAATAGAGTTTTCTTCATAGATATGACGTCATATCATCCCACTATGAGATAAAGGTTTCTTTTGGGCAGTATCAAAGATTTCCGCCAAATTAATAACATATTAGTATAAATTATAACATTAATTTTATAGCTAGTACTCAATACTTAACAGTTCTAGCCCCCTCCTCCCTAAACTAGCTTGATCACCTTGAAAGAAAAGAAAGACAAATACCCTTCATATTTTAGGTACATACTTACTTAATGTTATTTTCTATTAACTATTATTATAAGTAAGAGAAGTTGCTTGTATGTACGACAATAAAGGCCATAAGAGTGGCTAGATTTTACAGCTTTATTTATTTCATATTAGATTCATAAGATCATGTTGTACTTAATTATTTTATTGTCAAAATGAAATGCTATCAAATCTTTTAAATCTAAAAGTAATCCCATTTTCAACGTGATCCTCACTCACAGATCTCTCTTTGTATTTTTTCCCATCAATGGATGGGAAAAATGTATCACAATCAAATTCTTTATCGATTTCTGTCATGAATATCTGGCATTCATAGTTCTCTATGGCCTCTCTGTACACATTTGCTCCTCCGATGATCCATATTTTATCTGCCTGATCCATACAGCTCCTGATACCCTGGTCCAGAGAGCTAAAAATGATCTAATTATGAAAATCAATGAATCCTTATTAACCCAATTAAAATACCTGGCAAGGATTGCACCCTCTGCAGCAAAGTCTGGATTGGATGTGAGAACAACGTTGATTCTGTTCTTAAAAGGCCTGAATTTGGGAGGAACAGACTCCCATGTACGGCGTCCCATGATGACAGCAACTTTAGAGTCCGGTGTAGAGGATGTCATCTTCTTGAAGTATTTCATATCAGTTGGGAGATCCCAAGGAAGATTGTTGTTTTTGCCGATTCCATTAGTTGGTCGACAGGCTGCAGCTATCACATGAAGTTTTGGAATATTTTTGGACATGACTTGTTGATTGTTTTTAGGGTGTGATACTTTTAGATATCTTATAATTGAGACAAATGACACATGATATTATAACAATGAGTGGAATTTAAGTTAACCTTTGGAATTTCTGCCGTGAAATGGAATTCTTATTCCATTTTATACCCAATATGTAGCCCAGACTAGCTAATGATTCAAATAATTATATGATCAACATGATTTATCTCGCATATGGCTCCCTTGGATTTGTTTTCTTTTTAAATGTTCAAAATACAGTTCCTGTAAATTCCAGCCGACATACAGCTTTTAGTAATTAATTATTGCTAATACATTAGTATAACGATTATATGTATATTATGTATGAAAAATAACATAAGACTTAATAACCTATGGGCTATGATCGATGCAGTTCACCACTAAAGTTATTTAAGCGAACCAGATAGGGCCTTCATATATTGAATACGTCTATTAATCAGTATAACGCCCTCTATGTTATAGCTAGAGGATCATTATTAAGCTATGATATATATTTCATTATTATCAACTAATAATAATGAATATGGCTACATGACGTTATAGAAGTTCTCTTATTGGTACTGGTTCGAAACCCGGTTCGAACTCTAATGTTTATTTTTTGGATATTTTTCTCCTCTTACTTCCTTTTCCCCTTTGGACACCGAGCGAATCATGGCTGATCAGGTAAGAATATTTCGAATATTGATGATTTCCATGAACCACCTATGATCACCTTTGGCAAATGCATCCTGAGATGCTCCCTCAAGGAATGGGATTCCTTTGATACGAGTAGATGTTGCTCTGCACTCCCGGGATGCATTTGCTTTGAAGGATATTTATGTAGTTGTTAACATTTCAACTACTCCTTAAATTATTTTATAATTGATCTTTATCTTTTATATGATCTGTTGCGTAGCAAGAAAGAGCATTTCAAAAGCAACCTACGATCTTTCAAAATCGTAAAAGGGTTGGACCTTCTCAAAAGAGGAGCCAATCATTGAAGCGATACACTCGCGTGGTTGGTTTGGGCTTTAAGCTCCCTTCGGAGGTAGTATTACGGATCATAGAGTCCCCCTCGGCTCTGTGTTGAGTGATGCTTGCTGCATGTGGAGATGAAACCCCCTTCCTTCTTTGTTTCTCACTTTTAGATCATTGTGTGTTCATTGATTGACATCCGCTTATTCATTTATTAGTATTCTGCATGTGACTTACTTAATCATTATTTTTTGTTTTTGCAAATCCTTTTGTGTCCCCTCTCCTTCCTCTCCCGTGTGTAGAACGAAAGAGCATTCCAAAAGCAACCCACCATCTTTTTGTCCCGCAAGGGTGGTCTCAAGAAGACTGAGTCCCGCTTTGTCGTTAATCCCGGACTTGGATTTAAGATCCCAAGAGAAGTATGTGCATGATCATTCATTCTTTCTTTCCTCTCTCTCTCTATATATAATTATAGTGCATGTCTGCATTCATTCATCATCTCCTTTTCTAGTTTCCCTTTTAATTACCAAACTGTTCAAATTCATTGTCTTCCTCTTTAAATAGGCTCGTGAGGGTCATTACATCGACAAGAAATGTCCTTTCACTGGAAAGGTATCCATCCGAGGACGCATCTTGACCGGGGTCATTACCAAATTGAAGATGAAGAACACGTGTGTCATTCGTCGTGACTACCTTCATTATGTCAAGAAATACAATCGTTTCGAAAAGAGACATAAGAACATGTCTGTTCATCTTTCACCTTGCTTCCGGTAAGTAAACACTGTGACTTAATTTAAAGTCGAAGTCAGTATTGAATTGATGCTAAACAATTATCAACACTAAATTTCTATCTTCTATTTTTTTCAGTGATGTCCAAATCGGCGATGTCCTTACCGTCGGGGAATGTAGACCCTTGTCAAAGACTGTCAAGTTCAACACACTTAAGGTTAACAAGTCCTCTGGTAACAAAAAGACCTTCAAAAAATACTAAAATATTTAATGTATTTAACATGTAACGTTTAAATCACAATACAAAAAAATTAAAAAAAAAAAAATTCCCTAAAATTTCCCTATTATGTCTTTCTTGAACAACTTCAAGTCCATAACTCGTAGAAAATT